>CAUYRH010075123.1:0-53664 GCA_963574655.1 Perodicticus potto
TCCGCCTCCCAAGTAGCTGGGACTACAGGTGCCCGCCACAATGCCCGGCCATTTTTTGGTTGCAGCCATCATTGTTGTTTGGCGGGCCCAGGCTGGATTCGAACCCGCCAGCTCAGGTGTACGTGGCTGGCACCTTAGCCCGTTGAGCCACAGGCGCCGAGCCTACCCTTTAAATTTAAAAACAATGTTGAGACTTGTGTGAGTGGGTACCAAAACCTACATGATCTAGAGTTTAACTCTCATCTTCCTTCAAAGGAAGACTCCACCAAGGAAAAGCATGGAGACTGGACCACCAACAAATGAGCAAAGATCAACCAGCATCACCAAGAACCAGGAAAACCCAAAGGGAGGCCTTTGGGTACTGAGCCCCCCAGTGGTGAGTATAATAAGTACATATGTCTATGGGGAAAAGTGACATTATTATATGGTAAGTGGCCAAGAAAGCCTCGGCCTTCTTACAAAGAATCCTAATAATATAAAATAGCAAGAAGGGAATGTTCAACAATTTTATAAATGGAGGAAATTATTGGAAAAACTAAAACTATTTCATGTTTTTACTCCGAAGAGTTGAGTTTCTTTAACAAACTGGTTGCTCTCCCTGACCAGCTAAACAGACCAAGAATGGTCTATTCATAACAGTAGAAATATAACCTCTATTCTGAGAGTCATACCCATAATAAAACCCCATAGTTCCTTAAATTGCATTGGCATTATTTGAGATTCGTAATTCTCAGATCACTCTGGAAAAGACTGTTAGACGTTTGCCAGCCCTTCTCAATAATTGTCCTACCTTTCATGCAAAATGCCTTCTTTTCTTAGATCCAGACAGACAAGCTATTAGGGAATGAGGGAAAGAAGTTTTCAGACATCAAGTGATGAATTTGTAGCAGACTCTGGTTTGTACATGGAAATATGGTGAATAAGATCGTGAGCAGAGGGGATAAGGAGTCAGAGAATCGTAATTAGGTCCAAGGTGTTATGAAATAGCTGGTTTAATAAATGAATGTTCTCAGGTCTTCACACAGACCAAAACTGTCACAGTGTCCCTATCTTAACTCCCAAAATACACACAGGTCACCTATTCACAGCAAAACTAACTCTCTAATCAACACAAAGGTTTTTTTTTTTTTCATTCCTTTTTAAAGTCCCTCCTTATCAAAAAGACCTGGAACCTGGAAGACATTAAGCTAAGTGAAATAAGCCAAACACAGAAAGAAAAATACAACATGAGTTCATGTGCATGTGAAATCTTTTTAAAAAGTGAAATATATAAGAACAGGGTAGAATGGTGGTTATCAGGGGGAGGGAGGAGAAGGAAATGGAAAGAAATAGGTTGAAGGGTCAAAACTTATAGTATTATAGGATAAATAAATATAGACTCCTAATGTTCAACAGGAGAAGTACAGTTAGTAATATTGTATTGCATATGGAAATTTTTTTCTTTTTTTTGAGACAGAGTCTCAAGCTGTCACCCTGGGTAGAGTGCCCTGGCATCACAGCTCACAGCAACCTCCAATTCCTGGGCTCAAGCGAATCTCTTGCCTCCGCCTCCCAAGTAGCTGGGACTACAGGCACCTGCCACAATGCCCGGCCATGCATATGGAAAATTTACTAGAAAGCAGATTTTCAGAGACTCTTATCACACACCCAGAAGGGTAACTATGGAAACAATAACTAACTGTTTGACTGTAGTAATCATTTTATTACATATATACATGTTCATCAAAACATCATGTTGTATACCTTAATATAGATAATAAAATTTTATTGGAATATTTTATAAAAATTCCTTTCATTTGGAATAAAATGACTGACAAAGTATCTAAGTGTAGTTTGCATATTGAAGAATAGGATAAAAACCCCTAAAACTAAATGCAGTGGAACCTCTGTAAGTTGACCACCTAATGGACTGTGACCAACTGGTCAACATACAAGGTGGTCAACATAAGGAACTTGGCCTACTGCAGTGACTTGTACATGTTTGCAAGTGCCACCTGTGAAAATTAGTCAACTTAAGGAGGTGGCCAGTGTAGGGAGGTGGTCAGCTGTGGAGGTCTGCTATATACCCATATAAAGCAGAGTTTGAAATGTATGAAAATCAGGATGATTACAGTCATCTGAAGACACGGGCACAAGTTTCTCTTCCAAATGATGTTAACAGCATTTTTCTCCAGGCAACAATGAAGGACAGACAGACCCAGGGTTATTATTTCTGGTCATTCTTGCTATAATTTTTGTTAAGAAATGGGGCATGGTGAGCAGGCATACTATAAAACAGGCATTATAACTTCAAAATATTGCATTTTCTGTATTGCTTCAAGAAGAGACTGTCTTTCAATGTATTGGCTTGAGGAGGTCGCACCCCTGCCTAGCAAAATACTGTCAGAAGACTGTACCTAGTAAGCAATTGGCTTTTTTGAATTGTACTTTTATTTTTCATTTGGAAATTTTGGTAAAACCAAATTTAAGATTTATATGACTATAGATTTTAGAGTAAGATGATTCCTGTTTACCTTCAGCTTTAACAATTGTTTTAGATATTTAATCTCTGGGTATTTGGAAATTCACCTAAGTGACAGACTATTTTGCCTAGCATTGACACAACTCCATGTGAACTATATTACCTGTGACCTACATCATATTTGGCCTGTGCTCTTAGGTCTCATTTTGCAAGCAACATATGCTACTCTAACTTGAGCAGGAAAGAAATAGTACATCATGAAATTTCTGGCAAAATTATAAAATCATTTTCTAAAAAAGTGGGTAGTGATTAAGGAAGGCAGGCAACTATACCAATGGCAAAAATTATGACAGGAACAGTGTGGTGAGGACAGTATGCCTGCAGCAGCAGGAGCATCAATAGCACTAATCTCGTGGCCCTGGGGTTGCCCCAGAGACAGTCTCCACGACCCCACCACCACGGACACACCAGGTCATGTACCTATCACAGCTCACAGCAACCTCAAACTCTTAGGCTTAAGTGATCCTCTTGCCTCTTGGGACTACAGGTGCCCACTATAATGCCCAGCTATTTTTTGGTTGTAGTTGTCATTGTTGTTTGGCAGGCCCAGGCTGGGTTCGAACCCGCCAGCTCTGGTGTATGTGCCTGGCGCCCTAGCGCTGAGCTATAGGGACCGAGCCATGGTTACCAATATCAATTACTAAAATCCTACAGTTCTTATGATGCTTAAGAATTGTTCAGGAAGATATGTTACAGAAAAAAGCCTCTGGAGTTTGCTGTCATTTTAATCTGGTTACTATCTGGGAGACGATGAGTTATATACACTATTGGCCTTTTCATTAGAGATAAGAGAATTCCTTTGAGCCCAGTCTAGGAGGCACAGTTTCCTCTGCAAAGGAGAGACTATATAATCTGGCAAGTTAAACTTTAAATCATTTAAATTCCTCCAAATCTTCACATTCCAACATTTGGTTTCTCACGCTTTTGAAATCAGTGCTCAGACTTCTGCCTAAGAGATTCAGAGAAACAGTGAATTTGACTGATCTTGCGATTTGTCAAGCAACAGGAATAAACTGGGCATTTATTTATAACAATTTCAACTTTTCACTTGCAAGAAAGAAGTGTTTATGTGAGGAAGAAGAGGGTGCCAGACTTTAAATTTCAGAATGTTACTTAAGCTGAGAATTTAGGAATGGTGTTTGTATCTACATCTTTCTTTAAGATCCTTTCCCTGTTAGAAGCAGCCCCTCTAAACTGTCATTCTGAGAATTTCTCAAGTCTTTCATATAGTCCAAAGGCAACTGATATCTTATTCATATGACTCAATAGAGGAAAACTTGAAAGGTAACACATGAAATAAGCTACAAGCTTTTATCCAAATGAAACTATAATAATGATTTCCTGAGACTTTATTATGAATAAATTGATGATGATGACTTTTGTCAATGTTGTCATCATGATCTAGTTTAATCTATTATGAATCCTCTTAGCTGTTCCTAGATCAGCATTCATAATCATTTATCAACACAGCCACAGAGAAGTGTCGGGGAGGAGGGAGAATGGTGAGAGATTATCAGCTCTGTTTCTATCATAAAATCTATACTTCCTGAGGATTATGTGTTACTTCTTTTAAAAATAAAGATAAAGTAACTTTTTCAAGACTGAAAAAAAAATCATCATCCATATACTTTTACTATAAAAAGTATATTGAGGCTCGACGCCTGTGGCTCAACGGGCTAAGGCGCCAGCCACATACACCTGAGCTGGTGGGTTCGAATCCAGCCTGGGCCACCAAACAACAATGACGGCTGCAACCAAAAAATGGCCGGGCATTGTGGCGGGCACCTGTAGTCCCAGCTACTTGGGAGGCAGAGGCAGGAGACTCACTCGAGCTCAAGAATTGGAAGTTGCTGTGAGCTGCGATGCCACAGCACTCTATCCAGGGTGACAGCTTGAGGCTCTGTCTCAAAAAAAAAAAATGGCTAAATAAAGAATATTACGTCTTTCTAAAAGTGACTGTCTAAACACAAATAATTCCAGATATTGGGGTGTTTATATGTAAAAGTAAAATGCATGAATATAATAACACAAAGGCTTGTAGGTTAGAAATGGAAATATATTGTTGTAAGGTCCTTAAATAATACACCCGAAGTGGTAAAATGTCACTTGAAGGTGGACTGTGGTAATTGAAGATGTATACCCTGAAGTAGAAACTAGAATAACAAAGCATTACAGCTAACATGCAAACAAAGTAAGTAAAATTTAATCAATACTTAATTAGTCCACAAAGGGTAGAATAGGAAGAAAAGGGTAATAAAGAGCATTTATAAAAACAGTGAAGCTGTAGACTTAAACTTAAGCACACAATTATCACATTACATGTCCATGATATAAACAGCCCAATAAAAAAGAAGGATTGTTAGCTTGGTTAAAAGAGCAAGACATAACTACATGTGGACTATAAGAAATAAGTGAACTTTAAATATAAAGACATATTGTTTAAAAGGTGGTGGGTTCAAACCCGGCCTCGGCAGAACTGCAAAAACAGAAAAATAGCCGGGCGTTGTGGTGGGCGCCTGTAGTCCCAGCTACTCAGAAGGCTGAGGCAAGAGAATCACCGAAGCCCAGGAGTTGGAGGTTGCTGTGAGCTGTGTGACGCCAAGGCACTCTACCGAGGGTGATAAGGTGAGACTCTGTCTCTACAAAAAATAAATAAATTAAAATTAAAATTAAAAATTAAAAAAAAAAAAAGGCTCGGTGCCTGTGGCTCAACGGGCTAAGGCACCAGCCACGTACACCTGAGCTAGGGAGTTCGAATCCAGCCCAGGCCCACCAAACAACAATGACGGCTGTAACCAAAAAATGGCCGGGCGTTGTGGCGGCCTCCTATAGTCCCACCTACTTGGAAGGCGGAGGCAGGAGACTCACTTGAGCCCAGGAATTGGAGGTTGATGTGAGCTGTGATGCCACGGCACTCTATCCAGGGTGACAGCTTGAGGCTCTGTCTCAAACAAACAAAAAAAAAATTAAAAAAAAAAGACATATTGGTTAAAAGTAAAAGGATAAAGATATAGCTTGGAAACACTAGCCAAAAAACCCCCAAAAATCCTAGTGATTATAAATACGTTAGAGAAATTATATTTAAGAGCAAAGAATACTAGCAAAGATAAAAGTAGGTGATATTGTAAACATAAAATGGCCAATTTTTCAAGAGGACATAACAACCGTGAACAGTTATGTACCTATGAACAGACTTTCAGAGTACGTAAGGGAAACATGGGGACACACATAAAACTGCAAGAGGCAAACAAACCCACAATTGTAGTTTGATACTTCTCTGTCAAGAAATGACAGAAAAAGTAGAGATGGAATCAATAAAGGCATTTAAGATAGTGCTACACTAGGCAGCACCTCTGGCTCAAAGAGTAGGGTGCTGGCCCCATATACTGGAGGTGGTGGGTTCAAACTCAACCCCAGTCAAAAACTGCCCCCCCCCAAAAAAAAAAGAAGAAGAAGAAGATAGTGCTACACTATTAACCAACAACAGCAGATTATGCCATTTCTCAATTGTTCACAAACCATTTAACAAGATAGTTCCTTTTCTGGGATGTAAGACTAGTCTAAATGACATAAAAATGATTAAAATCGTACAAAATATATTTTCAGAGTACAATAGAATCAAATCAGAAACAACAGAAAGATACCCAGAAAATCTATTATTTCCAAACCCAATAACATACTTCAAATAACATATAACTCAAAGAAGAAATCTAAAGGGAATGTTTTCGACTTAATAAAAGTGAAAACACAATGTACTATAATTTGTAGAATGTCGATAAAGCAATACTTAGGGAGAAAATCTTAGCACTAAATGTCTAGGTAATAGAAAAGATTGATCTCAAATCGATGACTTCAAATTCAGTCCAAGAAACTAGAATGTTAAAAGAAATTAAGCTCAAAGTAAGCAAAATCAGAGAGAAAGTAATCTAAGCAGAAATCAATGATACAGAAAACAAAAACAATTTTCATTGATAAAACCAAAACCTATTGAACTTTGAGAAGATCAATAAACCTGATAAACCTCTAGTCAGACTGATAAGAAAATAGAGACACAAATTATAAATGAGGATGAGAAAAGTGACTTCACTATAGATTCTGCAGATATTATTATAGAAGAATAGCAAGAAAATATTTTGAACAACTTTTATGCCAATATATTAGAAAATTTAGGTAAAATAGGGTGGGGGGAACCTATAAGAAATAATTTTAGAGAAAGACTACAAGGAACACACCTGTCATTAACTAAGTTGGATTTGTTACTCCTTGCCATGAGAGACAGTGCATGCCAAGGGGAACCTCGTGATGTCTCAGTATTAGAGTATTAGTAGAAATCTATTATGCAATTTGAACTTTGGTTGGGAGATATGAGTGAGCATCTGATTCAAAGGGGGTTTGCTGTAATTGGATTCTGTCAGAAAGCAGAGGCTTAGAGGCATATGGTCCAGCCATTTAATTCCTAGTATTACCCAAGAGAGATCAGTGTATGTCCTTATAAAGACTTGTACATGAGTGTTCACAGCAGCTTTATTTATTACACGTATCTCCAAACTGGAAACAACCAAGATTTACATTAGCAAGTACTGTAAAAGATTAAACAAACTGGGATAGATCTGTTCACTCAAACAGTGTTCTTCAGTAAGAATTTAGGCACATAGGCCGGGCACAATGGCCCACTCCAGTAATCCCAGCACTTGGGAGGCTGAGGTGGGTGGATTCCCTGGGCTCACAGGGTCAAGACCAACCTGAGCAAGAGTGAGACCTCATCTCTAAAAAATAGCTGGGTGTGGTTGCAGGCGCCTGTAGTCCCAGCTACTGGGAGGCTGAGGCAAGAGAATCATTTGAGCCCAAGAGTTTGAGGTTTCTGTGAGCTAAGACGCCATGGTATTCTACCAAGGGGGACCAAGTGAGACTTTGTCTCAAAGAAATAGAATTTACACACATAGCAACAAGGATGAATCTCAAAACAAATGCTGAGTGAAAGAAGATGGCAAATGTAAATATATCTATAAGACCCATTCCCACAAAATCCTGGAAAATGCGAACTCATCTGCAGTGTCAGAAAGCAGAGCAGTGGTTGCCAGGAGAAGAGCAGGAGAGACGGTCAGGAGGACGAGATTAGAAAGCAGCAAAAGGAAGCGTTTAGGTGACGATGTTCATTATCTTGATTGTGGTGATTGTGCACATATGTCAAGATCTAAATTGTGCAACTGTAAAAATGTGAAATTTATTGCATGTTAATTATGCCTGAAGAAAACTTTTTATTTTTATTTTTTTACTGAGACAGAATCTCACTTTGTCACACCCGGTAGAGTGCTGTGGTGTCATAGCTCACAGCAACTTCAAACTCTTGGGCTTAATTGATTCTCTTGCCTCAGCCTCCCAAGTTGCTGGGACTACAGGAGCCTGCCACAATGCCTGGCTATTTCTTTTGTTTAGCAGGCCCAGCTGGGTTCTCAGCCACCAGCCTGGGAGCATGTGGCCAGTGCCCTAACCACTGACCTACAGGTGGCCAGTCAAGAAGAAGAAAGCTTTTTTTTTTTTGGCCAGGGTTGGGTTTGAACCCACCACCTCTGGTATATGGGGCTGGCACCCTACTCCTTTGATCCATAGGCACCGCCCAAGAAGAAAGCTTTTTTAAATGAAGGAAAGAAGACAGTTGGCTTTTCTAAACTCATGCACAATCACTTAAATCAGGAAAAATAAACTTGACCAAGAACCTGCTTCTCCCCCTATGTGTTAGTAGTCATACCTAAATTAGCATATGCATACGCTTAAAATGCGTTGATATTATTTTTGATTAAAAAATCATAATTTTATGCATTTATGGGGTACAATGTGATGTTTTGATGTACTTAGTATGTATACAATGTGAAATCAATTTGAAATGATTAAATCAATTCATTAACATACACGTCACGTTGCTTATACATCAATTTTTTTTTTTTTTTTTTTTGAGACAGAGCCTCAAGCTGTCACCCTGGATACAGTGCCGTAACATCACAGCTCACGGCAACTCTAATTCCTGGGCTCAAGCCAGTCTCTTGCCTCCACCTCCCAAGTAGCTGGGACTACAGGCGCCTGCCACAACGCCCGGCCATTTTTTGGTTGCAGCCGTCATTGTTGTTTGGCAGCCCGGGCTGGATTTGAACCCGCCAGCTCAAGTGTATGTGGCTGGTGCCTCAGCCTGTTGAGCCACAGGCACAGAGCCGCTTATACATCATTTTTTATGGTGAGACATTTGAAATGTACACTTAGTTATTTTAAAATATGTAATATATCATTTGCTGTAGTCACCCTGCAGTGCAATAGATCTCAAAACCTATTCCTCCTGTTTATCTGAAACTTTCTACCCTTTGATCAACAACTCACCATTCCCTCCCACCCCTACTCCTACCCGCAGCTGCTGGTAACCATCCTTCCACTCTCTACTTTTAGCATATTTTAATGGATTGACTTTGAGAATAAGTAATCTGCAAGATTAATTGGAAGTTGAGACTTATATTTGATCCTTTCCCCCTCTATTTGTGTAATAGGCAGAACGTTTTCTTCCTTGCGTATATAGGTAATATGACTGTTATGTCTGAAGACTAAATCACAGTCTTGGGTTCATGGAATTAACACAAGAAAATGCAGAAAAACTCTTTTTTTCCTCCCTAGATAACACACTGATTTTCTTTTTGCTTCTCTACCCAGGAATCCTGACTCCTATTCAATACAAATATCCAGAAAATTCTTCTCTTCCCTACATACAATAGCCATTTTATCTATCGCATTGTTTCTAAGCATGGTGTTTACGGCCCTACACAGATTGGCTGAGAAGACTGCTTAGCTTTGCTAAAAAAGTACACATTATTCCTTTTTTTTCTTTTCTCCTTTTTTTTTTTTTTCTGTAGAGACAGAATCTCACTTTATCGCCGTCGGTGGAGTGCCGTGGCATCACACAGCTCACAGCAACCTCCAACTCCTGGACTTAGGCGATTCTCTTGCCTCAGCCTCCCGAGTAGCTGGGACTACAGGTGCCCGCCACAACACCCGGCTATTTTTCTGTTTTGCAGTTCGGCCGAGGCCAGGTTTGAACCCACCACCTTTGGTTTGTATCTTTTTTTTTTTTTTTTTTTTTGAGTACAAGCTTTTCAAATGCATTTTAAAAGATTATTTAGATCTATCTTTATCCCTCCCTCTTTCTTCCCTCATTCTTCCTTCTTTCTTTTTTTTCTTTTTAGCAGAGTCTCACTTTGTTGCCCAGGCTATACTGCTGAGGTGTCAGCCTAGCTCACAGTAATTTCAAAGTCCTAGGTTCAATTAATTCTCCTTCCTCAGCCTCCCGTGTAACTGGTAATACAGGATCCCACACAACACCTGGATAATATTTTCCTATTTATTTTTAATTTTTTTTTGGTGGAAATGGAGTCTCATATTGCTCAGGCTAGTCTCAAACTCCTGAGCTCAAGGGATCCTCTGGCGCTGGCTGCCTTTAACTGGATATCTTTAATATTTTGAATGTTTATATAAATTTTAGAATTTAGAATTAGAATTTAGAACTTTTTTAAAAAAAGACCTGGACTTTTCCTCAGAGAAACTTTTATTTTTCATGGAAAAAATAAAACCTGTTTGTAGTCTTAACCTTAATCAATTAGTATTATCTAGAACAGATTATTTAACAAATTATACTGCCCATTAAAATATGTTACTGAAAACTAGTTAAGGAGAATATCTAGGATCGTTTTTATGAAAGGAAAAAGGGCTTTTCTAAAATGTCATCATATTTAAGACATTAGGAAATCGGAAAATGATTCTTGTTAGGATTACTCTCATTTGCCTTATATACTAGCCTGTAATAGGAGAATATTTCATATTTCCACAAGAGGGCAGTAGTGCATCAGGTTCATCCTCTGGAAGCTCCAGCTTTTGCTTATTAAGGATAAAATGGGCTTTTCTGAACTCAATCTAGAGTAATTTGACTTAATAGATCTTTATAACTTATATTCTTGAATAATTAATTTCACTAATTTATTTTTCACTTAAAAATATTTACATGAATTAATACTATGCATAACTGATTTGACCTGAGAAAGTGTTTTTATTAATATTTCCAGAAATATGCCTTGATTTTTTTAAAAAGCTATGAATATTAATTTTTTATTTTACTAACATAACAAACTCACATTGTAATCAATTGAATTTTAATAAGGATTCAAAAACAATTCAAAGTTTTTTTGACAAATGATGCTGGGACAATTGATCATCCATAGGTACAAAAAGCAACCTTGACCTAAATCCATACCTTAAAAATTAACTCAAGTGAATCACAAACTTAAATGTGATATAATATTTTGAAACTTAAAAAAACATAGGACAAAATTCTTGGGATCTGTGTCTAGGCAAAGAATTTTTAGGCTTGGCTATCAAAAGCAAATTCCAAAAAGGAAAAACTGATAAAACTGGACTTCATTACAATAAAAACGTTGCTCTTGGAAAGATTCCATACAGAGAATTAAAAGGCAGAGAATTTTGCACAAAGTATTGTGGAAACCACAAGGGGTTTTTTATCCAGGTACAGTTGCTATCACAGAAAGATGCTATTATTGAAACAACAGAGATTGTCAAAGAAGGAAGGAATTTTTAAAACAACAGAGGTCTTGTCCAGAGAATGGGAGAAACTGCCTCAAATCAATTCCTCCAACTAACAGACATCTTAGGCTTTTAAAAGAGGAGCCAAGTCCCTGGGGGCAGGTTCTGGTGTAACTTAACAAGAGGCTATCATGCACGGGGACAGGTTGTGAGAGATATGAATCTTGGGGAAGATTCCCAGGAGCCCTCAGAACCTCACGCCCCAGGCTCAGCGTCAGTTCCCATGGAAGAGGAAGCAATGAAAGTTCAACATCTGGAGACCTCTCACTGTCGCTTAAAGAAACAGGAACATTTTACTGGCTACAGAATTTTTCTCCATAATAAAAGCTGTCATTGGACAAACAGCTTTGTAAAGGCACAGAGTGGCAGCCTGGGACAGCAAGGGCAGAAGAGATAAGAAAGTAGGGAAGCCAGTGCAAGAAGCATGTGAAGGGGAGTGTGGCCACCCAGGGGCAGAACACAAGGGGGAACCCCTGGGGGGATTAGAGCTGCTGGGAAACCTCACCACCCCCCACAGTACCCTGCAGGGTGGACTGAGGACTGACTGGATTCCTGGGTGGGTCAGCCCCAAGTTGTGCAAAAAGAAGCTAGGGACCCACAGGGCTGTGGGGTGCACCAACACTGGCCCTGTCAGGGAGAGCCAGAGAGGTAGTGGTCTGGCACCTTTTCCAAGATGAGTTCATGAACTTAATTGTCTGACCTTAAAGGACAACAGCTCTGAAAGTGTTCCAAAATTGCTCTGGACTAGGCACTGATGTCTGTGCATAGCTTACCAAAGGGAGTATTTAAAAGGTGGTCATGATGAATATCATCTAGGATGAGTTCGCCAACTAAATTGTCTGACCTGGTAGAATACATGTTTCCTATAATTTCCTTTCCTGAATAAAATTATCTCCCTGAAATTTTTCTCTTTTATTTTGCATTTTATTTATATTTTTCGAGCTGCATGCTATTGCATTTCATGAGCAAAATACATTATATCAGTGATACTTTTGTCATTTTGATATTCCAGTTTATTTTTCTATACTAAACATTGCTAACATAAAAATTCTGCTGTATTTTTACAGGGCACAAGTATAAGATTTTCTTTATAAGGTTGTATCAGTTTTTTATTTCTGCTGTAACAATTTACCACAAAGTTAGTGGCTTAAAAGAACACATGCTTGCTTTGGTCAGAAGTCTAACATGGCTCTCATTGAACTAAAAATCAAGATGTTGGCATGCTGTGTGCCTTTCTGGGGGTTCTAGGAGTGATTGTTTCCGGCTCTTTAGGGTTGTTTGCAGAATTTAGTTGCTTGTGGTTTAGGATTGAAGTCCCTGTTTTCTGCCCTGTTGTAAACCATGGGGTTTCCCAGCTTCTGAAGGCCACTCACTCTCCTTGGCTTCTGGTCCCGTTCTTCCACATTCAAAGACCATGCCTTTCTCATGCTGCTGTCTCTTATTCTCTGGACCTCGGAAAGATTCTCTGCTTTCAAGTCATCATGTGATTAGATTGGACTCACCGAGATAATTCAGGATAATTTCTCCATCTCAATAGCCTTAATTCATAATTACATCTTCAAAGTCCCTTTTGGCACATAAGATAGCACGTTGCCTTATCCGAGGGTTGGGATGTAGATATCTTGGGGGTGGGATTTTTCTGCGTAACACAAAAGTAAAAACTTGCAGTATATACAACTAGTTCATAGGATTGAACAATTTCAACTCTGCTAGATTATGTTTTCCAAGCCCCTATACTACTCTTTTCACCAGCACTGGTTTAAGAATTATATTTACTTCACAAACTTTGCCAGTAGTTATTATCAGATACTCTAATCTTCTTGCTCAGGCTGGGGTGATGGGACACTGTATACAATATATTCATTAATCGAATAAAAAATCTTACAATACCAGTATGCTGAACAGTATCATGGATACCAAAAATACGTCCATTAATAATTTTTTAAAAAGGGTGGCAGCTGTGGCTCAGTGACCCGCCTCATATGCCAGAGGTGGCAGGTTCAAACCCAGCCCCAGCCAAAAAAAAAATTAAAAAAAAAGTCTGTGCTCTCATGAAGCATTTATTCTTTGGGACAGGCATACATTCATTCAGATAAACCCAAGAACAAATGGGCAGGTGGGGGGATTTGGGATTGGAGCTCTTTGAACCTGGCCCCAGAAAAGAACTGAGGAATAAGGGACTCAATTCACAATCTCAGTGCACCCACATCCAACGATTCCACAAGGGCTGAGGAGATGGAGCTGAGAAGCTTGTCTGATGTCACAGGAGGCACAAACGTGGGCCCCCAAGCTACCTTGCTGATGCTCCTTCCAAAATAGAGGTGAGAGGCAGGGAGTGCTCCGTGTGAGGCAACATTTTCCCAGTGGCCTGTCTTGGGGTTCCTAGATGAGAATCTCTCCAAGTCCCTCACTGACCCCAGCAGACCAGCACTGACTGCCACTCAAGGTTGGAGGCTGAGATACTGCACTCCCGTTCCAGAGTAGAAGAAATACCTGGAAGGGAAGTGAGAGAGGGTTTAGGTGATTGGTACTGGGTGAGGTCAAGGTGAACTTTTAAAGCGGTGTGTCCTTTGCTTATTTATTTGCATTTTTAAGTATCTTGAAGGCCAAAAAAAAAAAAAAATGGCTCAGTGCCCATAGTGCAGTGGTTATGGTGCCAGCCACATGCACTGAGGCTGATGGGTTCAAAACCGGCTAACACCAGCTAAAACAACAATGGCAACTGCAACAACAACAACAAAAAAAAGTAGCCAGGCATTGTGGTGGGTGCCTGTAGTCCCACTTTTCACCAGCACTATTTAAGAGTTATATTTACTTCACAAACTTTGACAATAGTTATTATCAGATACTTTAATCTTCCTGCTCTGGCTGGGGTGATGGTACACTGTATACAATATAGTCATTCATTGAATAAAAAAGTCTTCACACGTGCACAGCCATGGAACCATCACACCATGAAGATAATGAACCTACCCACTCCCACTAAAGTTTCCCTCTGCCCTTTTGTAATCTTTCTCCTCAAACTTTCCCCTCCCAACACACTCTCATACTCTCCAACCCCATGTCCAATCAATGACCATATTAGATGCATTTCTGGAATATGATATGAATTGAATCTAACAGTATGCATTCTTCTCTCTCTCTCTCTCTCTCCCCCCCTCCCCCGGCTTTCTCACACACAATAATTTGGCCTTTATCTTATTATGGCAGGTACCACGTATCAGTAGGTCATCCCACTCACTGCTGAGTGGTGTTTCACTGTGGATAGCTACAGTTAGTGTTTTTATTCACCTTCTGATGGACATTTGAGTTGTTACAAATTTTCTGCATTTCAAATAAAGTTACTATGAACATTTGTGTATGGGTGTTTGGACATATGCTTGAATTTCTTTTGGGTAAATATTTAGGACTTGAATGACCAAGTAGTGTGGTAAGTGTATGTTTAACTTCAAAGAAACTGGTAAAGTCACTATACTATTTAATATTTCTGGCATCAGTGTATGAGCTTTCCAGTTCCTTCATGTTCTCATGAATATTTAGCATGCCTAGTCCTTTAAATTTTAGCCATTCTAATAAGTGAGTAGCAGTATCTCAATGTGGTTTTAATTTGCGGTTCCCTCATGATTAATAATGTTGAAAATTTTCTTGTTTTTTTTTTTTTTTGAGACAGAGCCTCAAGCTGTCACCCTGGATAGAGCGCTGTGGCATCACACCTGCCAACAACCTCCAATTCCTAGGCTCAATCAATTCTCTTGCCTCAGCCTCCCAAGTAGCTGAGACTACAACGCCTGGCTATTTTTTGGTTGCAGCCATCATTGTTGTTTGGTGGGCCCGGGCTGGATTTGAACCCGCCAGCTCAGATGTATGTAGCTGGCGCCTTAGCCACTTAAGCCACAGACACCGAGCCAATGTTGAACATTTTCAATGTGCTTATTTGTCATCTATCTATCTTCTCTGGTGAATTATCTGTTCAGATCTCTTACCTACATTTTTATTGGTCTATTTATTTTCTTATTATTGAGTTAGAGAGTACTTTGTAAATTTTGGATAACAGCCCTTTATCAGATACAGCTTTTGCAAATTTTTTCTCCTAGTGTGTGACTTGTCTTTTCATTCTCATGACAGTGTCTTTCAAAGTTCAGATTTATTTTTGTACACACATATTTTATCTTTATTTAAAATTTTGTCATTTTTAACTTATTTTTAATTTCCTATTCAAAGATAAATGAAAATTTAAATATAATGATCTAAAATTTTCTTTTAAATGTAAATGTACATAAGTAAAAAAGTTTCATACATTTTTAAAAAATAAATATATAAGTAGATAGTTGGTTCTCACTGTAGTAGTGAAGGGAAAAGCTTCCCCTTTCATCCTCTGACAATTGCCTGGAATGAAATGTAATAATAGGAGAAAAAGGCACATAAATATATTTAACTTTCACAAACATAAGGGTCATGTACAAAGTATAAGACCTAAAGATGGCACAAATTCTGGGACTTAAATATTCTTCTCGTAGGGAGAGATGTAGGGACCCAGGAGGCAGATGTTGTTTTGTAAATGATTCTCTTCAGAAGCTGTATTAACAGAGAAATTACTGAAAGGTGAGGAAGAGACCTGTACAGGAACAAAGGTCGTCTTGTTAATGCAGATAAAATTTCTTAGGTAATTTCATGGAACTGTCTTCAAAAGAATAATCGAAAAGTCTTGGTGTAGTGATGACTTTTAGTTTCTTTCCTTCTCTAGTGGTTAATCTTTCCCAGTTACATTGAGATTTCTAAACAGGTTTTTTTCTTTTTCTTTCTTTTTTCTTCTTCTTCTTTTTTTTTTTTTTTAAGACAAGAGTCTCACAAGGCCGCCCTCAGTAGAGTGCTGTGGTGTCATAGCTCACAGAAACCTCAGACTCCTGGGCTCAAATGATTCTCTTGCCTTAGCCTCCCAGGTAGTTGGGACAACAGGTGCCCACCACAATGCCCAGCTATTTTTAGAGACAAGGTTTCACTCTTGCTCATGCTGGTCTCCAACCTGTGAGCTCAGGCAATCCACCAGCCTCGGCCTCTCAGGGTGCTAGGATTATAGGTGTGAACCACCATGCCCAGCCCTTCTGGAAGGGGGTTTTAAGACGATTGCATTTCTTTTAGAAGAGGTTTTCTCAGTCAGATGATAAAATTTCCTGACAGAGTTCCTTCTGATATAAGAAAGAAAGAGGATCATCAGCTTTGTGCTGGGCTGGGTGAAAAGAAAAAGATATGGGAAAGAAAGAGGATTGGAGAGATGAGGGGAGTAGGCGAAGGTCAGAGAGACCTTGCTTCTAAGGCCTCTGAGGCATTTTGATTTTCTTTAAAACACTGGTTTCATTTTTCTGAGCCCCAGCATCACAGATGGAAGAAATCATGTGGGTGAAGGAGGAAGGTAAGTGTTTGTCCCAGAGTTTCTGGATGCTGTGTGGCTCTCCATTGCTTCCTGCTCCCAACCCCCAAGCAAGCTTGAGCTGGAATAAGGAGATGGGGCTCCTTCACAATATAAAGTCCCAAGAGCTTGAGTTGTCTCTGTCGGCATTTCAATCTTCAGCCCCTTTTCCTGCCCACCATAATCAGCAGAAAGTGATAGATACTTGCATGGAACCCATGTCCATTGCAAATTTTCTAACAGCATTTTTATTGTCTCAAAACTCTTTCCTGAACACTGATACCAGAATTTCACTCTTCATCAGGTCCTTGGTCTCGGGGATTCGAAGAATGAACCCACGGACCACAAATCAGTGTTAAGACAAGACTTTTATTGCAAATTAGAAAGGAATACAGAAAAGCACCAGAGCTTCTGGAAGGGGGAAAGAACTGAAGAACTCCCTCGGGAGTCTCCATGTGAACTCTTTTATCTAGGGGTCTTAGAGGATTACACACGGCTGGCAGTTGGTAACAAATGAATTAATGTAGTTCCCCTTCCACTAGGGTGAGGTTATCAGATCCTTTATAGTCTTTGTCCCCGAGAAGGGATTAGGTTGTATGCTTCTACCCAAGGTGGAACCACCCAAAAAACCATCGCAGGCTGCTTTTTTCACGATCTTATCAGAGCCCAGAGGGTGTGTCCTGGAAAAGGCAGTCTGATTGTGCCTGGAAATGGGGGTCTGACTTCTGAGCTCATCTGGGCCTACAGAATGGGGGGCTCCCTGTCTAGCCCTGAGTGGTAGAATCCTGTATCAACATGACCCTGTCCTGCCCATGGCATTCTAAGTCAGGTTCCTGTCAGGGAATCACTGGCTGCACTGAACCAGCTAGGGAGGACGCCTTGCCTCAGCCCAGCTGTGCCATGTAAGAACCCTTCATTTTCTGTCTTATGGATTTGTTCCTTCACTTTCGCCCTTGGTTAGAAGTGGAGCAAATGTGAACATCAATGTTATTTTGGTCCATGGAGACCGGTTGCCTCTCCTATATGGCTTTTGATCAGCCTGGGAACGACCCTGGGTCCATCTGAGTAGTTGTCCATCCAGTATGTCCCCCTTGCCACCAGACAGTCCCCAGATAGGGAGTTTGTAGGGGAAATCAGAGGCTCCTATTTCCTCCTCGCACTAATTAGGTATTAAACTTAACGAAACGGTAGAGACTAGAATTATCTTGAATAGTATTTCAGACATTAATCTGTGATAAAGGAAATGTTATCAAAAAGGTGTAGAGAAAAGAGAGTAATGGAGGCCGAACAGGGGGCACCTTTTTACAGGTCTCATTCCCTTCAGGGCTGGGGATGGAGGCCTCTGCCTTCCTTAGTCTGTGTGATTGGAGCTGAAGATGCCACAGACACCCCAAACTTGGATCCCAGTTTCTTACTGAAAATCACAAACCAGGCCAGGTGTGATAGTTCACACCTATAACCCGAGCACTCTGGGAGGCCAAGGCAGATGGATTGCATGAGCCCAGAAGTTCAAGACCAGCCTGAGCAAGACCCTTTCTCTACTAAAAATAGAAAACTAACCAGGCATTGTGGCAGGTGCCTAGTCCCAGGTGCCAAAGTCCTGCCCTGGGGACAGGGTCCATTAAGACCTGTGGATCTGGCAGCAACCAACTAAAGAAATATAAAGTTAGAAACGATGAGAAAAAAGAGACAAGTGTTGTGTGAACGGAGACGCGAGGGACAGTAGCTTTGCCCCAGGTGTAGAGACTCGTACCTATAATTATTAGGGGAAGAGCAAGAAACAGACTACACACTCTCCAGGTGGTGTGTAGCAAATTGTCTTTATTCTGGGCCACCTTATATACACTGGTGGTCACGTACACACTTAATCTATAATCTATAGCTTTTTCCCATTACCTAACTTCTTCTAACTATAATTAACTACCAGAAAAACATTCACTCTACACATTAACACAATACTTTCTGTTTTTACATTCTTCTTAGACATGCGTCATCTTTTGAATATAGGCTCTAAATAAAGATCATAAAGAGCTTTAGGGGAGACTGGTGAATGAAACCCCTCAAGCACACACTTAGTTAACCCAAAATGGATTTGTGACTTTGTTTTTCTACAGAGCAGAAATCTTTAGGCCCCAAGACATTATGTATAGACAGATATATGTCATCCTCTGATCAGTATCACCAGGGATGGGGTTGTCGGCCCCTAAGCACCTGGGCTTAACAGAAGCATACTTTACTGCTTTTATGGACTTTTACCTCCGAACAAACAGCCTCTGTGTGTATGCTTCAGGGGGAGCCCAGCTTTCTTGCTTCTGTATTAGCAAAAGCCATTTTTACCCATTAAAGGCTTGCCTTTGTGTGGCTTATGTAGGGTGGTCTTCTAACCCTACAATACAGTGTAAAGACTGTTAAATGACAATTATAAAAACTAATAAAACTCACTTTTAAGTTTTTAAATTGCTTCCTCTAAAAAGGTTATAATGAAGTATTTATCAAATGCCCATCTGAACATTTCCATAAGTTAGAGAAATTGCCACTTTGATATTCGTATGATTGCATGTGTTTTTGCTACTCATACTCATATTAAATATTTAACAATTGCTATTATCTAAATAGTGTGAAACAGGTCACTAGGACTTTAACAGCCAACTATTTTGGTCAACTTAAGTATAAATTCCACAATGCGTGATAGTTGGATTCTTGCAGAGAAGAAACTTTTAAAAAAATGCATTATCTCTTCCTTCTCTTGGTTGGGGAAAGTGTAAACATTAACTAATAATTAATTTACACAAACGATCATCATTAGAAATTTGTCTTACTGATTATTATTTTGCAATGCTTTTTAAGGATTAAAACCTTTAAAATACAGATGATGCATATTTCTTAGTATAATCTATCAAATGGTCATAATATTTTGAAAATGTGTTTGGTATTATTCTCAAAAAAAAAATCTTGGTATAATTTAATTACAGTGTAAAGATATTTTTAAGAAACTCCAGTTTGTGTCCTAATCCTTAATAGCTGGTCAGTGAGATTTTTTTTAACTTTTCCCTACACAATTCCACTTCTATAAGATATTTATGTAATTATGAATTTTAAAACAAATCAACAAAAATTCAAACTACTTATGCCTTCTGATAAATTTGTGAAGGGTTGAAGTAAAGGTGAATATTTTTGGCAATAAGACTTTAAAAGTCTTTATATACTTTTAGAGATAAAAGGAAATCTATTTCTAAGAAATCGATATTTAGGCCAGACATGGTGGCTCATGCCTTGATCTCAGCAATTTGGGAGGATAAGGCTGGAGGATTGCTTGAGGCCAGGTATTCAGGACCAGTCTGGCAACGCAGTGAGAATTTTATCTCCTCATAGTATTTATAAAATTAGCCAGTCATGGTAGCATGAGCCTGTAGTCCAAGCTACTCTGGAGGCTGAGGCAGGAATATTACCCACACCTAAGTGACTGAGGTTACAGTGACCTATGATTTTGCCCCTGCATTCCAACCTGGGAAACACAGTAAGACCCTGTCAAAGAAAAGGAGAGAGAGAGAGAAAAGGAAGAAAGAGAGAGAGAATGAAAGAAGAAAGAGAGAGGAAGGGAGGAAGGAAGGAAGGAAGGAAGGAAGGAAGGAGGGAGGGAGGGAGGGAAGAAAGGAAGAAATTAACATTTTCTGAAGTAATCCCTTCATAACACACTTTGGAGAATATCTCTTTAAACATATTCCAGGTCCTGCAGTGAAATTCTGATCCAACTTCACTAAACATGCTTGACCCAGTCTTCACCTCAGCAGCAACTTGGTCTTCTTACTTTTTAGCAAAAGAAAGCAAACAAAACAAAACCTTAGTGTCATTCTTTTGTCTTTTTCTCTCATATTGCATATGTGAGAGGAAACATTCACCAACAGTCTTTCCCACCTCAGCAGTGACTCCATCTGGAAGTCCTATGGCACCTATTTGCAAAATAAATCCAAAACCTGAACTTTTCTCGCCTCTTTTAGTGTAATACCCTCCAGCCTCATCTAGCCTTATCAGCTTAGTAGATTCCCACTTATCACAGTTGCCCCTGGTTATCACAGTAGCCTCTTGATTGTTGAAATATCCTGCAATTATTACTGTGGCTTCTTTACTCTTTGATTATTAGAGTAGTTTCCTAACTGTTCTCTTTTTTTACCACTGTTGGACCTCTGATTTCTTTGGAACTCTGTGGTCAGCCTGATTCTGTTAAACCTCCCATCAGACCACATTAGCATTCTGTGGAAAAACCTCCAGAGCTCTCTATTTCACACACAATAAAAGCCAAAGCATGTAAAATGCCATTCCCCCACTGCTGAAATTAAATTCTCATGTTTTCATGCTCTTACCTGGACAGACGGGCTTCCTTCCTTTTCTTCTAGCATGATAGAAATTCTTCTGCAGGCCATAATCCTTACTCATTTGTTGGCTCCACACATCTGAGTCACATATTTCCTCAATACTTGCCCTCTGTTCTCAATCATCACACTCTCTATGAGGTGTTCTGCATTCACCTCAACATGCATCTCTCTCAACATTCCCTCTTCCCCTTCCTTCTTTAATATTACTTAGTACATATTATTATTATCTTACACTTTTTTTATTTGATTATTTTTTCTCTGGCCTTAAAAAAGGGAAATTTCTCAAGGCAGAGTTCATGCCAGTTTTGTTCATTGCTAGATCCAAATTTCCAGTGCTCTAAAATATAAAGACGTGTATGCAGTGAGTGAATCTCTGTGTGTCTGATTAAAGGGTCAACTACTGAATGATCCAGAAAAGTGAAAAGTGTATCTGTTCTACTTTATCATGCCTGAAGTGTTTAGCAGGGAGCTGAGCATGTTCACATGAAGCCAAAGTTGAATTCTGGTTATCCTGCAAATACTTCATCTTTCTCAACTTTCTCCCCTTTGATTTTTTTGGCTTGAGGGACTCTGAGTTTGAGAAATGTTTTGTGGGAGACGGCAAGGTTCCCTTGCCTGTATGAAAGGCCTTGTGAAGAGGAAAGACTGAAGATTCTAAAGCCAGGGCAATATCTCTGAGTCAATGATGGGATTGCCCTCTGGCAGGTAACAGATATTTCAACATGGCATTTTGTAGGTAATCTTCTCCAAAAAATGTTCAACTTTGAGGACAGAGGAAAAGTTAGGAACTACAAGAGATAAGTGAGGACATTTTGTTTTTCATTCCTGGCACTGCCATATGAAGAGTTTTCACATCTACTTATAACACAGAGAGCTCAGAGATACAATAATGAGCCACCTCATTATTGTATCTCTGATACAATATTATATAATACAAATATTATTGGGGATGTATTCCAGTAAATATTACATTATATTGTATATTACATAATATGCAATATTATGTAATATAAATATTATTAGGGATGTATTCCTCTATCCTATTTTACAGAAGTAAATATCCTTTAATAATATATAAAGGATATTTACTTCTGTAAAATAGGATAGAGAGAGTCACAGTCCACCAAACAAGATGATGAGGAAATCACAGCAGGATAGACAGCAGTATCCCACCGTGATGTGAGGAGTCATAACAAGGAACATTTTTGTGGAGTGGATGGGTCATTTTGTGCACAGGAGAAAAAACCCTTTATTCCTAAAATATATAAGAAAAGGTATATTAGCAGATTAAGCATACGTTACAAGTTTATTACAATATTGAAAAGAGTAGACTGACAAGTATTAAAAACACATCACTTCTTCACGGAACTTCATACCATATACCTGATACCAGAATGAAAGCATGTACTGGAATACATCCCCAGTTCATCAAGGAGGGCACTACAATGTATTCATTTCTAGAATGTCATACATTTTTTAGATCTTCTTGTCCTGACAAAATTATGAAAGTAGCACAAGATACTAGTAAGTTACAGAGATCATAAGGAGGCATGTAACTACGCATTGGTTTGATCAAAAATACAAAATCACTGTATAAAATTAAGAGTGATAGGGTGGCACCTGTTGCTCATCGAGTAGGGTGCTGGCCCCATATACCGAAGTTGGCGGGTTCAAACCTGACCTTGGCCAAACTGCAAAACAAAAAAACAGCCGGGCGTTGTGGCGGGCACCTGTAGTCCCAGCTACTTGGGAGGCCGGGGCAAGAGAATCGCCTAAGCCCAGGAGTTGGAGGTTGCTGTGAGCTGTGTGACGCTACAGCACTCTACTAAGGTTGATAAAGTGAGACTCTGTCTGTACAAAAAAAAAAAAAAAAAAAAAAAATTAGGAGTGAGTTAAAAGGAGAGGTGTTAAACAATTGGTTGTTATTCCACTTGTTCCAAGGTGATACTTATCATTCCTGAATTATTTAAAAAATTTAGAATACATTAGAAACATTTTTCTTATTATTGAAAACTAATGTGCACTTCATATCCTTGTATAACCATATACTAAACATTTTCCATAAGAGGGTCGAATAAACAGAACCCTATTTCTCCAACAGACATCTAATGAGACCATATAAAATGAGCAGGTTCAACTTATTTTTTAATTTCAAGATTTATGCTGCTTGACTTATATTTCATTTTATTATGGTTAAACTTGCATTCTGTAATCATTGATTAATGACAGAATCCTTTATTTCTGATAACAAAACAATCAGATTGCATACTTGAACATTTTACAGGAAATAAAAATCTTCAGTTTTGTATTATATGGACTAGTTTTAGACAAATTATATAGTTTTGTACAAGCATATCCAGGTTCATTGATGTGAATGTTAACATCTCAATTCTTATATATTTTACACCTTCTTGAATGTATTAAGACTAATTAGGAAATACAATATAGGACAGAAATTTAAAAATCTCAGTTATAGTTATTAATAAGTAACAAACTGGAAATTTTCCTATATAAGATCTGAGACTATCACATTGAGCTAAATTTTACACTCTTTGTCCTTTTTTGATAAATTGACATGAAGTTTTGTATTTATTAATCCCAAGGACATAACAGTAATTATCCAAATCCTTTTCCCTAAATATGTTGCTGCTTCTTAGAATTCTATCAGCATTTTATTATATTTATTATGTGTATAATCATTAATGCTGCTCGTGTATCATGCCGTTTAAGAGAATGGCATGTGAGAACTCTGTAATCAAACTCGTATGATTCTTGTAATCCTCAGAAACAAATTTTAGAACATTGATATAAAGTTTAAACTTTTGATCTTCACTATTTTCCTTAAAAACAGATTAATACAGCAGTTACTCAAGGTCCCTTTAACAGTATTAACCCATAAACAATAAAGTTAAGGAAGAAATGATGATTTAATTAAAATGGCTGTTAACGAGTCAGAGACTTGTATAAAACTATCATTTTCTTTTAATTGCTTGTATTAACCTAACTATAACTTAGAGGTAATTCCATTTTTTATTTTATATACATAAAAATAAAATTAGCTATCAAAGTAGCTAGTACATAAATTGTGTTAAATTATAATGTTATAGGCTTTATTTAAAATTATTCAAATAGGTTGTTGGTATCTCAGTGCCTTTCTGTTAATAAAATAAAGGTTGGCAAATTTGTGAAATGTCAATTTATTTTTAGTACTCACAATATATTTTTTTTGTGCTTACTACTCAAGCCAATTACTATTTCCTTCTTTCTTTGAATAAGTCTTTAAATCTTATTATTTTTTTTTTGAGACTGAGCCTCAAGCTGTCACCCTGGATAGAGTGCTGTGACATCACAGCTCACAGCAACCTCTAATTCCTGGGCTCAAGTGAGTCTCCTGGCTCCACCTCCCAAGTAGCTGGGACCACAGGCGCCCGCCACAATGCCCGGCCATTTCTTGTTTGCAGCCGTCATTGCTGTTTGGCAGACCCAGGCTGGATTCAAACCCGCCAGCTCAGGTGTACGTGGCTGGCGCCTTAGCCTATTGAGCCACAGGCGCCAAGCCGAGTCTTTAAATCTTTTAAAATATTTTTGAAAATTAAGACAAACTTTGATTATTTCTAATATTATTGTGCATGCTGTTTCCCTTAAGTGCTTGTAACATTAATAAAAGGAAAATATCACAGTAATTTTAGAGTGTTTTTCTAATATGCATGTTTCGCTAGTTCTAGATGCTTTCACCAGGACAGAGGAAATTGACGTAGCATAATTTTAGTGTTTGGAAATAATTCAAGTAATTTTAGACTAGGAATTTGAGACACAGAGACATGACATGATTTGACAAGTTCATACATTAACTTAAAGGAATTTGATAACTGAAACAGAAATATAGAAATTTAATTTAGCTTTTGAATTTAAATACTAAATATTTTCATAGAATATTTCTATCAGAATAATCTCATGCATTACATGCTACTCCTTGTGCTTTTTATTATTCACTCAATTCTCACATCCTCACATTAATTTCACCTAAGAAAATGCTATTGATCTTATCTTCATTTATGGATTAGGAAAGTAAAGTACATAAAGATTAAGATCTGAGTCCGGGTACAAATAGCAGATCCAGCCTTTGAGTTAAGTTTGATTTAGATCTCACAACCTAAACTCCTAAACATAACTCTCTATACATGAAGATTCCTGTACATAGAATTTATACAACTTTACTAAATAGTGTCATTATGCAGTTTTGTTTTCTCTCTATAATCTCTGCCACATATGTAATTCAACACTTATTTTCTTTTTGTATCCTTCTTTCCATTGTTTCTTCAACTTCCCATCTTATCCAAGTTCTGGATATGCCTAGATAGTTAAACCTTGGAATTGGCTAGGACCTTGGGGTCTACTCTAACTCTTTCATGTCACATATGAGGAAATTGAAACCCAGATACTTAAAATTACTTGCCTTAGGCCCAACAACTAGTCTATGGTGGGACCACAAATAGAAGCCTATCTTTTAAAAAATATCTTCTCCTGACAAAATACTTCTTGCCTTCAAAATATTTCTTGCCTTCACACAGTATTCTACAATGGTAAATGTATGTTAATATAAAATTGTAAAAATTCTTAAAATTGCATTTAAGAATGCCTTAAAATTTGGAAGTGACTTGCTAACAAACTTGAAATTACAAGGAGAGGTGAGCATCAACCTTTCTAAAACATTGGCTGCTTCTTAGAATATCAGTTATATAAATTTGAGTCAGAACTATAAGTAATAGCTGGTGTGTAAACGATTTAAAATTGTAGAATCAAAATGCAGTAAATTATTGTTTTTCTCTCAAGGTGCATGTAGAGTATGGTTGGATGACTCCACTGGACAGATCTTTTCAGTGGCAATTAAAGATGAACTCTCTTGTTACACGCTGCTCCACTCTCTCCTGGAATGCCTAAGAATTATCTTTTAGATCTTCTGCATTCATCAAGTCAGTGTGAAGAATGCAAGTATGAATAATCCTGAAAATTGTTTTGTGTTCCGGTTTGGATTAATTCACATGATTGCTGACCACATTATATTTAGCCAGAAGCCATTTACATAACTCCAACATAATTATATGGAAGATAAAGGTAATCTCTCAGCGTCTCTAGGAAATGAAATTGATGATCGTTCTAGCATTACAGACTCCAATCTAGGTAGATTTTGTTACATCTAAATCTAGAATAATACTGTGATAATTATGGTTATACATTTTGTGTATCAAAAGATTACAAGCCAATGAGTAAAATCAGAGAATATAGAAAAAATTAATTTTCTGAATCCTATAAAATATAGCTTATCCAAACATGGATACATAAAATTACAAAGTCATACTACCCAAATGATTAAATTAGATTCTGTATCCAATATCTACGTGGTTCAGTGTGGACCCTTTGCATCTTTTACTACATATGGCTATGATTGGAATTTGGGACAAGGAGGAGCCTGTATCTCTTTATTCATTTCTTAAGTGTATACTCAACCTCTATGCTCATTCCAGCATTCATAATACTTAAATATCACCTGTCCTCATTCAGAAGACTTCCCTAAATAAAAGTGGAAATTATATCCTATCTCTAAACATTCTTCTAATTATAACAAATCTTTGACAAATGGCAGACTTTAACAACAGGAGCCATCATTGTCAAAACATCTTGTACCTAATTTATATACACTAATTGATCACTTGTAAAAATAATTGTAAAACTGTACAATTATACAGTTGTAAAATACCAACACCATGAAAAGCAAAACAATACTACAGACCTACTAGAATATCTGCCTATCTCTCTCCCCTCCCACCCCAGGAGAATAGGTCTTTGACTTCTCACTACAGGAAACTTGGTAATAGTAGACAGCTGACCAATTTGAGTCAATTAGAATTTTTGTCTTGGAAATATGAGAATATTCATATATATTGAATATGTATATTCAATTTATATCTTTCTATATATATTTATTTTGTTGTGTGAATGGAAACTTAGAGCTTTAACACACAAACTCTGAAAATTTGGGTGGTTTATATTATGCCTCAAAAGACAAGTTAGTCAGAAAATAAGACAACACAAAGAGAGAAAAGTGAAGTCGATTTACAGAGAGAAACCCAAAATGCATGAAAATCCCCGATTGCTGTGTCCAATGACTTAGTCTCATTCTTGTCTAACCCTGGGGCTGTAACATTTCCTTGTAGATTAATTAACTTATATTTATTGTTTACATGTGGTCAGGCAGGTTTACTTACTTTCAAATCCAAAGACATTCAACCATAACAATTCTACTTTTAGACATCTGTCAGATACACACAAGTTGTGTACATCAGCAGTGTGTTCATTCAAGGTAACAGGCACTTTTTAAGATTTGGTTAAATCAATAAATATACAAGAGAGATTGAGACCATATAAGTAGGGAAATATAAATAGAAATAATCTGATTCCTTTAAACTCTAAAAATATATTTTGAATTTCCAATTATGACAGTTGAAACATCGCCAACATTGACATGACTTGTTCTAAAAAAAATTGCAATCTATTTTCTGAATGATTTAGACTTATTTACTCCTGTAAGTGCCTACTGAGAATTGAGCATATATACGAGAAACAGTAGTGCCCAGAGGCTTTAACGGTGTTGGAGAATTGGCCTGTAGAATTTATTAGATAAAAACCTATTTTAGTTAATTTTGAATGAACCTTAGCACTAACAAAAAAGCGTGGTCTCAAGGTGCAGAAGTATAATTTTTTCTACTTAATGAGCTATAATTAGTGAATGTATTAATATTTGTAACTCAAGAAAAGGTACTATCACTTGTTATTAGCTTCACAAATAGGCATAACAGCTACACTCTCTTCATTCACTAGCAGGTTATGACATTTGAGTGTCATGGTTTGTTTGAAAGAAATGGAATATTATTCTTAGCAGTAAATGTAAACATTCCCCTAAGTAACAGGATTATATACAGAAACCTTTCCCAGGGATAAAATGACAGCTGTTTATTCATTTATCACAGAGATGGTTTTCTATAAAATGGACTTCTGTGCTTTAAGTACAGAATGCAATAATTAATCCTTAAACTTAAAATAAACACACTTCATTCAGATATAATGCCGCCAGTAAAGTCTGTTGTCACTTCTGAATGATATGCTGGCTTTTTATAAAGACCAAAACATTAACAAAAATTGAAAGAATCTGAAAAAAGGGAAACAATTATTTTGCCAAATTATTAATAAAACTGTTCTTCTCCTTCCCACTTTAATTTTTAGGATAGAGAAACCCATACTGTTTCTTAGAACCATTTCATTTAAACATTTTAATAACTAGGGTGGTGCCTGTGACTCAGTGAGTAGAGCGCTGGCCCCATATACCAAGGATGGTGGGTTCGAACCGGGCCCCAGCCAAGCTGCAACAAAAAATATCTGGGCGTTATGGTGGGATCCTGTAGTCCCAGCTAGTCGGGAGGCTAAGGCAAGAGAATCGCCTAAGCCCAAGAGCTGGAGGTTGCTGTGAGCTGTGACACTATGGCACTCTACCGAGAGTGACAAAGTCAGACTTTGTCTCTAAAAAAAAACCAAACAAACAAAAAAAATTTTAATGACTGACACAATTTTCTCTTAGTAGCAGCACAAATAAATCTATTACTTGAATAATTGCTTAGATTCTTTATGGTGGATTCTTTTAACAAAGTCTTATTCTTAGCCTTCACCTCCAACTTAGACTTCCCTATGTAAATCATACATAATTTGTTTAATTCGAAGCAAAGAAATGGACTTTTGTCAAAAAATGTGATGAAAATATGGGAAGCTCCAGTTTTGAAGATTTTCTTCTTCCCTCCATTCTTTTTTTTACCTTTTTTTCTTTACTTCTTTCCTCTCTTTCCCACACCCCTTTTAACCAGAAAATTTCTGTTTGCTGATAGAAACTGAATTTAACCAAAATTCTACTTTCTTGGAATGGCCATGAAGACTACCATCAAGATATAACATCATAATTGACTTTGTTGAATTGTCTGTATTAGGAGGTAGGATATTCAGGTAGGCATCTATGACTGAAACGATATTTAATTCTAACGTTAATTTTCACTGAATCCAGATAAGTCTACAGGTACCTGCTCTGCCAGTTCTCAATTGTAAAAGCCAAACAGAAGTGATATTTCAAGAATAGATTGAGCAATATTCCCAGAAGGACTTACCTTTGCAGGAGTGTAGAGATTGTATTTTCCTATTTACCACCTTGGCAACACCAGGCTTCACACAGCAGACGAAGATAAAACTCGAAAGATAGAATACACATTTTCTGTGTATACAAGTTTGTGCAATGGGATATAAACACTTGTTTGTTTTTAGTATCTACAATATGCTGTTTTGCATTCATTTGGCTGAATTAACTAGAAATCATAAAGTCTATGGAAATCAATATTAAGAAGCCAACTTGAGCCATAAATTTTCATTCTCACAAATTCTGTAAAGTATCATTCCCTAAACAAAATAGGTTTATCTTTCTGAATGTTATTTTTAAGGAGTAAGCTCACCCATGTACACTATATTATGTAGTAAAATTGGATAACTGATATTTGATATTAATGATGGGATGAAAAGGTCCACAAATTGTACACTTATCGGAAAGCCCATTTCTGAGTGTTTTCCTTACTTTCTGTAGGAAAATAGAACTTTTTCTGGTAGTGAAAATGTTTCTATTTTATCTTGATTTTTTACCATTATATTGTTAACAAAAAAAATGGACAAAATGTAATGTTTGGGACATAATCTGCCTGTTCTGATAAATATGAGAACTGATTTGAAAAATCCAATGGTTCCTACTTTGTTTAATTTATATTATTAAGTTACTAATTCATCAAACTTAAAATTTTAAATTAAGAGTAAAAATAATCTGCAAACATTGCTACCAGAAAGTGGAAGTCCTTTTGTGCCTACTCGTAGAAGTGATAATTGCCACTAATATTAAGTTATTTCTGTGTTTGTCTCTATATATTTAAACATTAATTATTGCTTATTTTAACTTTTTGAGGAAGGCCATTACCCAGTGACTTCCCAATATGAAAATATGGAAAAATGAAAAAAAGAAGACATCTGGATTTTTAATCCTCTCCCAATATATTGACATGCAGTATTTACAACTATTCTTTTCTTTACAAAATTGGCAAAACAATATTATTTTGTCCTATTTGTTTAGTTTTCTATTTCTTTATTACCAATTTATCATCAGACACTCCAAATAAAGTATGTGTGTATATGCGCTGCATGAGAGCATTGTGTTTGCGAATATATTTATTCAGACACACACATATATAATGAATCTTATAACCTGAGCCCTAAATAATAAACCTCCTGGTTGCTAGAGTTCCCTGATTAAGCTTCCACCTGAAAGTTAGTGTTTTACTCTCTAGCTAAAAGAGTAAGGATAATGGCGAGGGTAATTTGGAATCTATCAAATTCAAAAGGATGCTGTATTTGCTTTGACCTAGGACTTTCCTAGAATCAGCTAAGCAGAGTACAATTGAATAAAGCCAACAATCAGTGCTTCAGCATACATGTGTCAGACAGTGTACATACATATACACACACACACACACTTAATCATGTTTGTGTATATGTGTACATATGTGTGTATATGTTTGTGTATATGTATTTTTCTCCTCCCTTACAGAGAAAATGAATTTAGTTTTCTACTGGCTGAGAAGAAATTTGTACCATGCAGATGAACAGAGAAAGGAAGACATAGAAGTGAGATGAGCTGCTGCTTCTTAAACAGACTTTTAGCCAATTATCTTTTTTTTTAATATTATGTTCTCTTCAATGTCAACATTCTTGGTGTTTGTAATTTCCAAGCATAGGTGCTATTCCAGATTTTAGATGATACTGATTTTGCCTCTCCTGATTGAACTACAGTCTCTTCGTGTTTTGAGTTAATGTGGCTCTGTCTGTTCACAGCTATGTTCCAAAATTTCACTCCCTTGTCTCTTCATTCTTTTCTCTTATTCTTAGAGATTCACGTATTTTTATCTTTTAACTTCCTTGTGAAGAAAAAGAAACTCATCTATACAACTCACTTTTTAATTGGATATTAGGCCAAGATTTTACCATAAGAATGTTTCATTGTGTCCCAAATTCACAATTGGGGACACAATGTGTAAACCTAATGAGTAAACTGAAAACCATTGAATTGTATATTTAAAATAGTGAATCGTGGGGTATGAATGAAGCTGTTGCCAAAAATTAAATATATATATATATGTATATATATATATATGTATATATATATATATATATATATACATATATATATATATATATATATATTCAATTTGAAAGACAATTTGGTGGTTGGTTTTTTGCAAACCCTAAGCCTACTTTTATCACAAAATCCAACAATCATACCCCTTCATATTTACTCAAAGAGTTGAAAACTTATATGAATATAAAACCTTGCATATGCGTGTTTATAGCACCTTTACTCATAGTTGCCGAAACATAGAAGCAACCAAAATGTAGGTGAATGGATACGACACATATGCATAGTGAAATATTATTCAGCACTAAAATTAAATTACTTATCAAACCATGAAAAGACATGAGGGAAACTTAAATGCATATTGTTACATGAAAGAAGCCAGTCTGACAGGACTACGTACTGTACAATTCCACGTGTGTGACATTCTGAAAGGGCAAAGCCCTGAAGACAGTAGAAAGTATAAGGTTTCTCAGGGGAGAGGGATTCAGACAGGGGAAGGAGAAATAGGTGGAGCACGGAGAATTTGGGGGTGTGAAAATACTTTCCATTACAATAATGATGGATACGGGTTATTACACATTTGTCCAAACTCATAGGATAGGTCGTACAACACCAGGAGTGAACCCTGATCTAAACAGTGCACTTTATGATAGTAATGTGTCCATGTAGCTTCACCAATAGTCATGAATGTACCACCCTTGAGGGGGATGTTGATCATGGGGGAGGCTATACACGTGTGGGACAGAGAGTATACGTGAAATCTTGGTATCTTCCCCTCAATTTTTCTGCAACCCTAAAATTGCTCTAAAAAATAAATAAAATGGCTAACTTAGAAAGCTAATAGATAAATAATCATGAGAAAGAAAAATATAAAATAATGTTTCATAAGAATTCAGTCATTATTGTGATAAATGTTTGTGGTATATACAGAAGAGTATAAAAATTTGTGTACATACAGTTTGATGAATTTGTATAAAGATCATGGAACTATGCAACCACACCCAGGACAAGAAGTAGAATATTACAAACATCTAAGGGCCCTCATTCCACCACCTTGTACCTTCCTAAACATCACTCCTCTCTTCTCGACATAGACTTCTAGCCAAAGAAGGAGGAGGAAGAGGAGGAAGAGGAAGAGGAGGGAAGAAAAATTATTTTACATTTTAAAAATGCTTTACAGCCAAATTTATTCTCCCTAGAAACATATGTATAAGAGTTGCAACAATTATCTATGCTTTCTAATTTAAAACTATTCTGGAAAATACTCTCATTTTGCAGAGCATATTCTTTTTTTTTTTGAGAAATAGTCTCAAGCTGTCACCATGGATAGATTGCCATGGTATCATAGCTCACAACAACCAACTCTTGGGTTCAAGTGATCCTTGTGCCTTAGTTTTCTATTTTTAGTGGAGATTGGGTCTAACTCTTTCTCAGACTGGTCTCAAACTCGTAAGCCCAAGCAATTCACCCGCTTCAGCCTCCCAGCATGCTAGGCTTACAGGCATGAGCCACCACTCCAGACCTAGAGCATATTATTTATTAACTACAGTTTATCACCACTTTAAACTGCCAATAATATCGTATTTTTCAAATTGCATTCAATTTTATGTAATACGTAAAATTTTGCATTACTTCCTGTTCAAAATAAATCTTAAAATAAAGTTATTCCTCTTGAAAATTTAATTTTGCTGGCTTTATAAAGCCAAAAATGTAGTTGTACACAACAGGGCAGTCATTGTGTATTTTCTGTAAGGAAGGCACAATTTAACGTACTTATAATGCATTCAGTTATTTCATCCAGGACCAGCCACTTATCACTTATTTTCTAATTTATTTATTTCAGCAAAATTAATTTTAATAATGAGAAAATCTTACTATTTAGAAAAATAAATTTTCTAAAACCTTTATTTGCAACGTATTATGTAATTTAAAAACTATATTGTTTTCCAACGTTAATTCTAATAGGAAAGCTTATTTATATGACATGAAATTAATTAAATTTCAAATCGTATCAATCTCTTAGAAATTACAGATAGATTAGCTAGATGTCAAAGGATTTTTATAACCTAATACATGAATTTTCATGATAGTTAATAATTTTAATATTAAATTGTAATCTTCTAATATAGTTGGGTTTTAAAAATCTATTTTATGTTCTTTCAGAGCACTAAAATGTAAGCAAAATCCCCCCAAACTAAGTGATTTTATTATTTTAAGTCATTGTTTTTGCTGCTATGGCAACAATACTTACAAAATAAACTTATGTAGAATGTTACATTTCATCAGAAATTTCAATAGTTCTGTGGATTGTATAACAAAGGGAAAATTTACATTTTTATGTGATAATTTCTTTACACATATAAGTTTTCTTTCATAACATTTTTCTTTTAGAATGCATCCCAATCTTCATTTGACTATTTAGTAGCAAATAGAAGATGGTATTTTGTTTTCTTTCCTAATAGAATGCTGAAATATAAATGGGATATATAGTTTAGCCCCAGAACTATGTCTCTTTAAACTGCCTTCAACCTGATAGACTATTATAACTCTGTAAAGATTAATTTGAAAATTGTAAGAATACTTTCTTCTATATGGCAGTATGATTGATTGATGATAGTAGTATTTGTAGAATTGGTACGTCAAAGAAAAGCTATTCATTTATTTCTTATATTTAGCACCATACTCTGTGATTTCATCTTATTCATCCCATCTCTTCTATTTAAACTTACAACTATAAATTCTATTATGCTCTCTGCTCTTTTTCTTTAGTATTACTCCAGTCTAATGTTCTGGTTTCTTCTCCTTAGTTGATAAAAAGGCTTCAATGTTTATCAACAATTGTCATAGCAATTTAGTTTAAAGCAATTTGGTTAGTAAGGAAAACAGTAAAATTAACCTTCACTGGCTACTTAATATACTGTACAAAGAATGCTCGCACAAATTTTTTTCTCTCTCTGTTTTTAGGAAGAAAACTGCAATCAATAAAAACAAATACTAACAAACTCTTAACATCCCTAAAGGCTTGTGCATTTATTGAAGAAGGTTAAATAGTTTCTGAAAAATACATTAGAGGTTAAATAGAACAGTGCCGAAAATAAAATAGCCTAGAGGAAACTGAGATGAGGAGGTCAGTTGATTTAACCTGGATGTCGACTCTGGAGTTCTGGGAGAGGGAGAAGCCCTCTAGTGGAAACCTTGGCAAAGACTGAACCTGAAACTCACTTAATATCACATCATGACTTCCATTTCATTGTAATATGTAAGCAATTGATCTCTTTTGAACTCCAATTTTTTCCTCTAAATAGTGTTCGAGTAATCTGCTATATTTTATGTTTTAAAAAATGAACAAATATTTTAATTGTGAAATAACAATAAGGTTATACGAAAAGTACTAAATGTAAATATTACGATGTTTCAAACATAAATAAGCCCCAAATTATTACACAAAACCACAATAGTTCCCAAGTAGCAAAGGTGTTATTTTTCAAAATTTACTAATACAGTCGTTCTTTTCAATCTATGGAACATTATAAGGAAACAATGCTAAGAATGCCTTGCTTAAAATGTTAAGAGTGCTAAAAGTTAAAAATGCTATGTATGTAAGACAATCGCACGAGCACATTTGAATCTTACTAGGGTCATCATACATTAACATATCAATGATAATGTCATAATATTTTGGAAATGTCAAACAAAACAACAAAGTGTTTATAGTATTTTCTTTTTAATTTTTGCCAATTCTTGATAAAAATATTTCATTTTAATAATTTTTTGAGTTTATTCATGTATTTTTTTTTACAAGTGAACAGTTTATTAAGAATTAAACAAAGGTATCACGTGATACATACAAGCAAGACTTGAGTGTCTCATTCATGTATTTTTTTAAAAGCAAGGTCTTGTTCTATCATAGATGCTGAAGTATAGGGGCAGGAACAGAGCTCACTGCAGCCTCAGACTCCTGTGGCTCAAAGCATCCTCCTGCCTAATTAGCTAGGACTGTAGGCCCATGCCACTGTGTCCAGATATTTTTATTTTAATTTTTGTAGAGTTGGGGTGGGGGGTTTCACTACGTTGCCCAGGCTGGTCTGAAACTCCTGGCCTCAAGTGATTCTCTCACCTCATGTTCCCAAATAGCTGAGATAATAGGCATGAACAGAAGAGATGAAAAATATTTTGAAAGGAGGGGGGTAATTTGTGAAGAATATTAGTCATCCATTCAACTACTTTCGACACTGATACCGCCAATTATCATATTTATTTTGCTTCAAATTCACTTTTTTACATCTCTTTGAAATGAGAATAATTTTTAATAGTTATAAAAATGACTCACAAATAAAAATAAAAGAGGCAAAAGTGTATTTCTTATAAAGCCTAGTTAAGAGCTAAAAAAGAGAAAGGTAAATGTGAAATGTGATTTTGAAATATTTAAGATGATCATTAATAAATTTTACGTGATTCAGTGATCCTGTCTTATAAGGTAGGTTTTATTTTTCATAGTTATATTGAGATTGTCCTGCTTAATAACCCAGAGTACTTAATAGTTTAAATTTGATGTTTTCTTTTATATGTTTCAAGATACTTCCTGTATGTGATAGAAAACAGGTTTGATTGTTAGTTACATCTTCATTAATCTCGTTTATTTAAATAGATTTCAAATTTTGGGGTCCCCAAACAGCATTTCATTGTTTGTCCATTTAGAAAGTAAACCTTATCCCTCTTGATCCCTCTGTCCACCTCATTGTTATTGAAGAAAAGGAGAAATTATCTTTAGGGTCATAATTCCTGAAATCCCATTTTTTCTACAACTCCTGTGTCTGTTACTTAGATTCCAATACAAAGTGGTATCTTTTCAATTACTTGTAATAATTTTTTAAAACTCTTCAAAATAAAAATAAAAATGCATGTACTCAAAATGTTTTCCTCAATGAATAAGCTATTTGGAATTTGTTAAATTATTTCATACACATTAAACAAATACTTTATGATGTAATCTGCCTTAAATCTTTCATTATTTTTTAAATCTGTTCATATAGTTTTTAACACATACACAACTCCTTTCTTGGGAATGCTATATATAGTAGGCAGAATAATGGTCTTCCAGAGATATCTATATTCTAATGCCTGTGAACATATTACTTTACATGACAAAGGGTATTAAGGTAGCAGAATTAAGGTTGCTAGCCAATTAACCTTAAAATAGGGAGATTGTCCTGAATTATCCAAATGAGCTAAATTTAATCACAAAGGTCATTAATTATGGAAGAAAGAACAAAAAAGGAAGTTAGGGTGATGCAAAGTGAATAGAAGTTAACCTGTTATCATTGCCTTTGAAGATGGAAGAACTATTTAATGAACCAAACCATATGGACACCTTCTAGAAATTGAACAAGGCAAGGAAAGGAGGTCACTCCTACAATCTCCAGAAAGGAATACAACTTAGGGAACACTTAGATTTTAGTCCAGTGAGACCCAGTGAGTCCCATTGGGCATTTCTGACCTTCAGAAATGTAAAATAATAAATTTGAGTTGTTTTAAGACACTGAATTGGTGGCAATTTGTTACAGCAATAGTATAAACCTATTATACTATTTCTAATTAATAGAAAGGAGTCTTTCTGCTGAACTTAAGAATTTAGAAAGGGTACAATAAAACCAAGGTGTTTAAACAATGAAGGAGTACAAGACACCTCCTGGGTGAAGGGCTCAACTGGAACATGAAATTTACCTACAAATGCAAACACCGTAACCTAATTGTATACATAGACATACACATACATATCCACATGCACTCACATGTATGTTACAATTATTGTCATCCTATGGTAGAGATGAGGTAGCTAAGGTTCGAAATAATGGTAAGCAATTGATCTAAAATCATTTAATTAGTAGTAATCTTCAGATGCCTCATTCTCATTTTCTGCAAGCATAATGTCTAAAATGCACCACACATGTAATAGAGTAGGAAAATGACTATTTTAAAAATCTAATAATAATTCAGGATAAACATTGGCTTCATAATTACACACGTAGATTGCTTCAACAAAATACCTTTTTATAATTATTATAGCTGAAAATGTTAATGTTACATTCCAAGTACGTAAAGTACTTCAGTGGCTGCATTATCACCATAGTGTCAAAACACTAGAACCCCACAGTTTTAAAAATGTGAACCTTAGTGAAATTTGAACTATAGTGACCCCCAAATTTTATAATATTGAAAAAAAAATTTAGCTTATCAGTAGGAGGTAGATGTTTTGTTTTTACTTAAGGTTCAGATCTCTACCAAAGCTGTATCTTCCCTCTTTGTGTGATTTCCGAGGCAGAGCATCATGGTCCACATGGAAGTGGGGACAAGGGAGTGTGTGGGGACCAGGCAACTTTGTATGTCTTTGCTCTGACTTTATTCTGCGTCCTTATGGCCTTCAAGGGTTCACATACCCTACCTTTAAAAGATTAGCATTGGGGCAGTGCCTGTGGCTCAAAGGAGTAGGGCACTGGACCCATATGCTGGAGGTGGCAGGTTCAAACCCAGCTCCGGCCAGAAACTGAAAAAAAAAAAAAAATAGTGTTGGTTCACATAAGTAATTCCATAATTAAAACATCTATTTTATGTATTTTGTATAGTGTATATAAAGAGAAAATTCAACTTTTTCTATTTTGTCGTCTAAAACAATTTAAAATTTATACTTTATTTAGGAATAAACTACATCTGACAGCTTACATTAGATATTGTAGATACATGTCAGAATATCTTTCCTGGTAATTTGTAAAATTTGTTTATTAAACATATAATACTTAAATTGTAGCCCATGTAAAAATTTTTTCAGTAAAGTACTTTGGCATAAAGCCTTTTTAATCAGTCTTTATGTTCTCTTAAAACAAGTGCTTTCATAAAACGGCATCACAATAAAATGTTGATGCTATGATAGATCCTTCACACTCATTGTTTCCTGTGAAGATTGATTAGTTTCTGTTGCAGTACAAAATTAAATTCAAAATTGTAAATTTTTTTTAAAAAGTAGTTTTATTTTTGATACTTCTTCCCGGAGCAAGAGCCTCCACCCTCATCCAAAAAAACCTCCCTAAATAAGAGATTGAATTTCTCTGTTAAATGAGGAACATTAGGTCACCAAAATGAAGAGTCTTAAATGAAAACAATTACAAAGCCTTATTTTTTGCTTAATATAGCCCCATTTTAGTAAAAAATAATTATTTTTTTGTCATAAAGAATTCAATTTGGTGCCTATAAGATCAATGAAATAACAATTAAACACCCAATCCTCAAAGGCTTTTTGAAAGACTTTTGCTGCCCAGAATAGTCACCCAGAATGTTAACAATGCAAAAAGAAAAAAAGATCCTGCAACTTCCTAAAGGGTGGGAAGTAACCTTATAAGTTGTTTTCAAGGAAAAAGGTTTGGACACTTCTTGAAAGAAAGAGAAAGCTAATATTTTACCAAAAGACATATGAGCAAGGTTTCTAATAAACAGAAACCTGTGTTTCATGCTCACTGATATGACCAGAGATGGAAGCAGTAAGGAGAATGCATTTAATTTTGGAAATCTTCAAGGGCGATCGTATTGCTATTGTGGGGTGTGTACATGTGTGTATGTTTTGTGTTTGCATCTGTTGTGAGTATGGATGGAGAAATACCAGTACATGGATTCTGTGGCTACGTTTCTATCCCTGCGTATGTAGGTCTAGGGTTTGGGGACAATTGTCTTTCCCTGGATATACCTGAAATTTTTATTGAAAGATTATAGATAGCTTTGATGACAGACATAGTTTCATGATCCCCCAAATAGTAAAGCATCACCTAATGATTTGATACCAACTCCTGATTTCCTTGTTTCCACCAGGAAGTTAATTCTTAGGAACAATTGCTGAAAGGCATGGTGCCAAGACATATATCATGCCATACTAGGGTTGTCTCAGATTAAATTCTCATATTGATTCATAGAATTAGATTTACATATTCTTCTTCTACATTGTCATATTAGAGGTTAGATTTCTAAATTGTAATGTATTTATGGAATTTAATATATACGCATATAATAGGAACTTGGAAAATATAATATCATGGCTAGTGAAAATAGACTCATTGAGATTGCATATTCTGATTCTTGTGTGAAAAATGTCATTTTGCGATGATGGCCATACTTAACCGCAATTACTAGTCCACTGACCCATATAGGGAAATATCTTTCCTGTTATTACCTTATCAGGATAAATATCTGGTAATGTCAACATATTTTCCTTAGTGATAAACAGGTAAAGATTTATCATCCACATCTTAAATGTTAGAAAATTAACTTGCACATATTTAGTTAAATATAAATTGTCATTTACTTATTTTTCTTTTTGACAAGGAATTTCTTTCACTGATGATCATTGCACAATAAAAAATAATATTTAATATTATTATTAAACTGAGGGGGGCAGAGCAAGATAGTGGACTAGAAATGGCTCCTTAGTAGCCATTCACAAAGAGCCAGGGGAAAGAGACCTCCAGCCATCTCTGACTGGGGTAACCTAATCTGGGACAACACTCTGGGGCCCCAGGGAAGCAATGGGAGACTCCAGGAATCAGCGAAGAGGTCTGGAGCTGAGAAAATTAAAACACAGAAGCCAAGTGCTTGGGCTAGGGCAGGGGTTGGCCAGACAGCCCCCATATGGAAGACTGGATACAGGAAAGGGCTGTCCTGCAGTTTTTGGAGTTTGGGCTAAACTGTTCACTGGATCTGCCTTGGAAGGCTTAAGTGGACAAGTGGATTTGTACATCATCCAGCAGCCAGGATTGAATACCAGGTGGGGTGGTTCTCCTATCAGCTTGGGTACTAATTGGGGACCACTATTTTAAGAAGGCCGTGGGGGAGGCACAGTCTATAGGGTATTATAGCCTGATGGTTCTGGCATGCTTGCTGAGCTCAGGCAACCATCCTTGGGGTGAGCAGAGTGTACTCTACACTCCTAGGAGACAGTTTTGTGGACAGGGGGTACTGCTTGTTGTGCTTTCTAAGGAAGCTGGTGAGGGCTTTAGGACCAAAATCCCAAAGGGACTGAATGCTGACAAAGTAACCAGCCCCTCATTGAGGGCAAACAAGGCCAGAAGATAAAAGTAGATCACCGCTACAATTAGATAGTCACTTGAAGCTTGCATTTTATTTTCTTTTTATTATTATTATTATTGTTATTAAATAATAGCTGTGTACATTAGTGCAAACAAGGGGTACAATGTGATGGTTTCATATACAATCTGAAATATTTTTATCAAACTGTTTAACATAACCTTCAAAAACCAGAGATGTTGGTGTGGATGTAGAGAAAAGGAAACACTTCTACACTGCTGGTGGGAATGAACACTAATATATTCCTTTTGGAAGGATGTTTGGAGAATACTTAGAGATCTAAAAATAGACCTGCCATTTGATCGTATAATTCCTTTACTAGGTATATACCCAGAAGACCACAAATCACATTATAACAAAGACATCTGTACCAGAATGTTTATTGCAGCCCAATTCATAATTTGCTAAGTCGTGAAAGAAGCCCAAGCACCCATCGACCCACAAATGGATTAATAAATTGTGGTATATGTATACAATGGAATATTATGCAGCCCTAAAGAAAGATGGAGAGTTTACCTCTTTCAAGTTTACATGGATGGAGCTGGAACATATTCTTCTTAGCAAAGTATCTCAAGAATGGAAGAAAAAGTATCCAATGTACTCAGGCCTACTATGAAGCTAATTTATAGCTTTCATATGAAAGCTATAACCCAACTATAGCACAAGAATATGGGGAAAGGGGCAAGGGAGGGGAGAGGGGGGTTTGGAGTGGAGGGAGCGTAATTGGTGGGACCACATCTATGGTGCATCTTAGAAGGGTACAGGTGAAACTTACTAAATGCAGAATACAAATGTCTTCATACATTAACTAAGCTTCCATTTTGTATCTCAAAACCAGCAAATGTGTTCTCCATCTCCTAAAATCACAGCACAACCTGGTGTCCAGGCAATATATTGCAATATATATACTTCCACACAATGTTTCTTTCATTTTTTTGCTCCTTTTACCAATTCTTTTCTTATTTTTGTTGTTGTTGCTTTTGTTTTGTTTTCTCTTTTGTGTGTGTGTGTGGTTGCTGTTGTTTTGGTTCTGTTCTTTTTTTTTGTTGTTTGCTTGTATTTTTATTTTTTCATTTTTACTTTCATGAATAGCAAGTTCTCCTCTGTTTTTCTTGTGGTCTTTCAGCACATTTTATGTTTCTTCCTTTTTTACTTCTCCCCTTTTTTCTGTCTCTGGTAGAGATTTTTCTACTTTTCTCATCTTTCCCACATAAACTTCTCATATAGTAGCTAAAATATCATATATTTCCCTTTATCTTATATAACTACATTTTTAATATTCTTTTTTAAAATTTTTATTTGTTTTTCATTTCTCTAAGTGTTGGGGAGTTGTGGCATTGGTCTGGCCATGCAATTATGGTGAAGGGTGTCTTTCTAGCTTTGGTCTTTGGAAATAAAACATCAGTAGATCCTCACTGTATCATATTGATGATTGTTCTTTATAAATTTGGTGGAATTGGAGTCTTCCTTTTGCCTAACTGCTCCTAGTATGTAGGACCCATCCTACCCAGCCCACCAAAGGCTTAGATTTGAAATCATGGTGATAGCATCCTACAAATCACCAACATGACTCCTGTCTCTCTCTTTCTATCCTTCTCTCATTCTTTTCTTTGTATTCTATTTAACTTTTTCTTCTTCTTCTTTTTATTATCTTTAACTTTTTATTTTCCTTCTCTCTTGTGGCTCTTTACCTTTCCCTTTCTTTCTGGCCTTATACAAAAACATTGATTCAACCCTTAATTTAAAGCAAAAAAGGAAATGAGCAGGAAAAACTAAGGGTGGAAGGAAATAAGAAGAAAACACACAAGAGTTCTAACCACCAGAAGAAGACTGGCTACACACAGAAACAAAACAGAACAGCCTTCACAAGGGGCATTGAGGCAGTTACCACAGAGGATTTCACCTGTAAAGAAATAATGAAAATGACATCAATGAAATTGAAGGAGTTATTCAGGGAAGTTAAATGTAGTAAAAAGTATCAATAGCACATTAGACCATGGATAATCTTGAATATCAGAGCTAGAAAATAAAACTCTTGAGCTAATGCAGGCAGTTAAAGAGGCAGTAAAGAAGAGACAGAAAACAGAGTATTCAATCAGAGAATTATGGAATTTCATGAAACATTCAAACACATGAATTATAAGTATCCATGAAGGGGAAGATGAACATCCTAAAGGAAGGGAAGCTGTACTGTAGACTATCATAAATGAATATTTCCCAAGTTTCACTAGAGATTCCAAAACATTCCTTTTAGAGGAATATCAATCCCAGGTCATGTTGACACAAATAAAGCATCTCTCAGACACATTGAAGCAAACCAGTCCAAGAGTATGGTAAAAGAGAAAATTCTACAAGCAGCCAAGAGAAAGCACCAATTGACCTACAGGGGAGGATCCATCAGGGTGATGGGGGACTTCTCCACTAAAACATTCAAAGCTACAAGAGAATGGTCATCGACTTTAACCTTCTTAAACAATTTCGGTTCAGTATTCTATATCCTGCTAAACTAAGCTTCAAAATTGATGGAACAATCAAATGATTTACTGATATGCAAACATTGAGGAAATTTGCTATAAGAAGACAAGATCTACAGAAAATGCTTGGACCTATTCTCCACACTGAACACAACATAAACTCCCACAAATTAAAGGACAAAATCTAGCTTCCACAATGGCACAAAGAATAAAACTAAGAAAAGGACTATCACCAAATAAGATAAGTAGAACTCCAACACACTTATTAATTCTCAAAATAGACATTAATGAATTAAATTCACCACTGAAGAGACACAGGCTGGCATGTTGGATAAAAAAGCACAAGCCATCTCTCTACAGGAAACAGATCTTACCTTGAAAGACAAAACAAGACTTGGCTAAAGCATTGAACACAATAATTCAGGCAAAATGAAAACCAGAAAAAAAGGAGGGGGGTCACAATCTTATTTTGAAATACAAGTGAATTTAGAGAAACTAAAGTTAAGAAAGAAAAAAACGATCTTTCATACTGGTCAAGGGAATAATACATCAACAGAACATTTCAATCCTAAATGTTTATGCACCTGACTTAAATGCTCCCAGATTTATGAAACAGACTTTGATTGATCTAAGCAGTATGATATGCTAAAATACCACAATATCTGGGAACTTTAACACCCCTGTGTTTTAACTGTACAGATCATCTACCCAGAACATAAAGAAAGACATAAGTGACCTAAATGTAATCCTAGAACAAATGGGCTTAATAGACATATATGGAGCACATTATCCCAAAGCTAAGGAATATATGTTCTTCTCATCAGCCCATGGAACATATTCCAAAATAGACTATATCCTAGGTTAGCTATCAAACCTCAAAAAAATTAAAAAAACTGAAATTATATCTTGTATCTTCTCAGACCACAGGGCAATAGAGGTGGAACCCAACTCTAACAAAAATGTTGATTCCCCACACAAAAGCATGGAAATTAAACAACCTTATGCTGAATGATAGCTGTGTTAAGGAAGAGAGAAAGGAAGACATTGTTAAGTTCCCTGAATGGAACAACAAGGAAGCTACAAGTTACCCAAACCTGTGGAATACAGCAATAGCATTCCTAAGAGGGAAATTTATCGCATTAGATGTCCAGCATAGGTATGCATTGCAATGGGGGAACCAGAAAATGGGGCCATAACCTGCTTGAGATTTCAGGGGATAATCCAAGTCTGCTCTAGCTTTCACCCACACCCCAGAGTTGACAATGTAGAGGAAATGGGCAACATCTAAAATGATACCATCTCCCTAGACTTAAAAAAGAAAAATAGATCTCTTGAACAGACCAAGATCAAGCACTAAGATCAAAGAAACAAACAAACAAAAATCCACAAAATAAAGCCCTGGACCACATGGCTTCTCACCAGAAATCTATAACACCTTCAAATATGAGTTTGTACCTATACTGCAGAAACTACTCCAAAGTATTGGGAAGAACCTTATCCCAACACATTCTATGAAGCGAACATCTTTCTGGATAGGACCTAACTAAAAAGGAGTACTACAGACCAATTTCACTGATGATCATATAATATTATATTTAGAAAATCCAGAAACACAATCACAAATTGTGTGATTGCGCAAAAATGTCCCCCAAAATCTTAGCCAATAGATTACAGCTACACATTAAAAAATTTACATATTATGATCAAGTAACCAGGGATGCAAGGCTGGTTTAACATACACAAATCCATAAATGTAATTTACCACATGAATAAAAGCAAAAACAAAGAGCATATGATCCTCTCAACAGATATACAAGAAACATTTGATAAAATTCAGCATCATTTTCTAAAAAGAACACTTAAGAATCTAGTTATAGATGAGACATTTCTTAAAATTATTTAAGCCATCTCTAACAAATCCACAGATAATATCATACTGAATTGAATCAAATTAAAATCTTTTCACTTAGAAGAGTAAACTTAAGAGAATGTCCTCGATGACCACTAATATTCAATGTAGTGCTGGAATTTCTAGCTAATGCAATCAGACAATTTTAGAATATAAATGGCTTCCAAGTGAGGACACAGGAGGTCAAACTCTTGCCCTTTGTTGATCATATGATATTATATTTAGAAAATCCAGAAACACAATCACAAAACTCTTAGATGTGCTCAAGAAATACAGTAATATGTTAGGGTATAAAATCAATGTCCACAAATCATTGTCTTTGTATACTCCAATAAAAGCCAAGTTGAGAAGCAAATCGAGGACACAATTCCCCATACAGTAGCTTTAATGAAAATGAAATAACTAGGAATATACTTTAAAAAGGAGATGAAGAACGTCTACATGCTCTTGGCCGGGAAGGACAAACATTGTTAAAATGTCTGTGCTACCCAAAGCAATCTACAAATTCAATGCAATCCCCACTGAAAACCCAACACCACACTTTCAAGACTGGAAAATATAATTATTTGTTTTGTATGAAACCACAAAGAACCCTGTATAGCCGAGGCAAATTTACTAATAAAAACAAAGCCAGAAACACCTCTCCCCTAGACTTTAGGTTGTATTATAGGTCCATAGTGATCAAAACAAGATGGTACTGTCATAAAAAAAGAGACATGGACAAATGAAATTGAATAGCAAACCACAAGATAAAACCAATCTTTTATAGTCAACTGATGCTTCATAAACCAAAGAAAACCATATACTGGATAAAAGAACCCCTATTCAATAAACGGTGCTGGGAAAACTGGATAATCACATGTGAAAGACTGAAATTGGACTTTCATCTTTCACCACTTGTAAAAATTGACTCAGGATTGATAAAAGATTCAAATCTAAGACATGAAATGTTAAAAATCCTAGAAGAAAGTGTGGAGAAAACTCTTGAGGATTTTGGCATGGGGAAAAATCTTTATAAAGAAGATTTTAGTGGCATTCTCAATAACAACAAATATAGACAAATGGGACTTAATTAAATGGAAAAGCTTCTGCACAGCTGAGGACAGAACAATCCCAGCAATTAGACAACCTTCTGAATAGGAAAACATATTTTCAGATTATGAATCAGGCAAAGCCTGGATAACTAGGATTTATAGGGAATTCAAATTAATCAACAAAAGAAGAGAAACAATCACATCTATCACGGGGCAAGAGACACGAACAGAACCATCTCTGAGAAAGACATAGGAATGGATAACAAACATGAAAAAATGCTCATCATCCCTAATCATCAGAGAAATGCAAATTGAAACCACTCTAAGAATAGCCCATATCACAAAGTCACAAATTTGCAGATGCTGATGTGAATGTAGAAAGCTGGGAACACTTTGACACTGTTGGTGGGATTGCAAACTAATACAACTGTTTTGGAAGGAAGTATGGAGAATCCTCAAAGAATTCAAATTAGACTTCCCATTGGACCCCGCAATCCACTACTTACACATCTACCCATAAGAAACAATTCATTTTATCATAAATACAATCGCACTAGACTGTTTATCACAGCTCAATTTACACTTGTCAAGATGTGGAAACAACCTAAGTGCCCACCAATCCAGGAATGGATTAACAGGATGTGATATATATATATATATATATATATATATATATATATAATTGCATATAATGGAATACCATTTTATATGATTAATACAAAGGGTCACCACTTTTTTTATGGTTGAATGGTATTCCATAGTGTGTGTGTGTGTATATATATATATAAATAATTATATATATTATATGTATATTATAATATATATTATATGTATACATTATATTATAATGTATAATATAATCATATATAATATAATATAATACATTAATATATATAATTATATAATAATGTATATAATTATATAATTATGTATAATATATAACATATATAATTATATAATTATGTATATTATGCACATATGATTATATAATTATGTATATAAATACATATATTATATTATATAATTATATATATAATTATAAATATATACAAATAATATATAATATATATAATTATTATATACATACATATATATATATATATACACACACACACCAAGGAATACCATTCAACCATAAAATAAAGTGGTGACTTCACACCTTTTGTATTAATCTGCATGGAGTTGAAATACATTCTTCTTAGTAAAGTACCACAAGAATGGAAAAGCAAATATCCTATGTACTCAATGCTAGTATGAAGCCAGTAAGTAATCTAATTCACATCCACATAGGAGAAAAACTCAATTGAATTCAAGTTTGAAGGGATGAGGGAGGGAAGGAAGATTGGTGTCCTCCCACTTAGTGGGCACAGGGTGGGGCTGTATGACAGACTTTTTGGGTACAGAACACAACTATAATAGGGATCTTACCTAACAAATTTAAATATTGTGACCTGATTGTTTTTTCCCTTACATATACTAAAATTTTAAAAAATGAAAGTAGAATATGAGCAACAGGATTTTTTTTTTCAATAAAGTATTATTTGTGAAAAAAACTATTAAATTATATTTAAACTTTTACCATATATTTAAACATTTACTATTCTTGGAAATCACAAAATATGGCAGTATTTAAGTTTGTTTATTATATCGATAAAGAAATATAATTTTCTGCTAAATATAAATAACATTTTTTCTTTAAGTAGAAATATGAGTTTAATATAAGCAACAATACATACACACATTTTTATTATTTATTTTAAAGACAATAAATAAAGTGTTTTTAAAAATTTAAAACAATTCACTTTTCTTTTAGGCAATGGCAAAAATTGTATTTTTTAAAAACCCATAGTATTAAAATCACATACACAAATGGATGTGTATGTTTTACATATGTGTGTGTACACACACACGCATACTACCAACTAGTATTAGATAATGCTTTTTATTTTTTGGCAGTGTGATAAGGTCCTAATATACATTGTTTTATTTAACTAAGAGATTTATTTGACTAGGAGAATTAACTATATCTTTTACAAATAGAAAGTATAGTTTAAATTAGTTTTATAATTCTCACAATTTTGTCCAACTAAGAAATCATAGGTGTTAGTTTCTGAGTCCACATCATCTTAATATGTTCATCATAATAAACATTCAGATACTTTTCTCTCTAATGATTTTCTATTTTCTTACCCACATATCCTCCATTTTTTCTTTACTTCATATACATAGTAGGAGCTCATGCTCTCAGATAGGAACTTTAGCAAGGTGGTATGAACAAAAATAGTATATAAGTATTTAAAGACAAACTGAGAAATGTGGCTGTGGAAGTACTTTGTGCACAGGAATTCTATAGGGACTTAAGTTTAGTCTAGAATTAAAAGACTAATATTGAAAAAAAAAGTAATATTCATGAGGAAAAGATTTTTTTAATAAAGAATCTCCTGAGTAAGTTGATAGGAAAAGTGATGCAAAAAGTGGTAAAAGGATTAGTCTAGAAAAGCTTTGGAGACAAGAAAAGGAGAAGTAATATTTTAGAAAACTGTGAGGTGGATGAAAGGTATCAGAAAAATAATCAGCTAGAGAAAAGGGAAATTGAGCAAACAAAAGTAAGCCAGGAACTAATGTCTTTTGCTAACCTAAAGGGCTTGGAGTAGAATTTGAGGAACATTGATAAAAAGTATGAATTAAGCCTTATCATGAAATGATGAGGTTTAATAAAAGTAAACATAAAGACTGGAAAATATCACTGGGCTTTTTAAAGCCACTTTAAGATTACATTGAATATATTACTTTCTGATAGATTAATTCCTTTAATGAACCTGCTATATCTTCCTCAGTGACTTGAATAGAAAATCGGCAAAATGCTGATTGACTTTTAATTTTCTAACTAGAGCTTAATAATTACACAAATGGAAAACCTTTCTTTTGTTTGCAATACAATGCATTTTAAATATTGCACACAACTTTGTGATTTACCACTCTGTGCTTGCATAGATAAAAGGGATTTTTTGAAGTTGTAGATAATATGATATTGACAGAGCTCTATGTTCTCTTTGTTAAAAAGCTATGTTTGTGGTGACAGGATTAATTCTCACATTTTTTCTTATTAAAATAAAAAATGAAATGTCTGTATAGTACAATTTTTAAAGGGAAAAAAATACCATCCTAAAATATATGCCACAATTTTTCCCAGTTTTTTTGTGTTCAAGAAATAAGTTGCCATCTATGTGTTCACATATATGAAAATTATCATTTTCAATGATCGAAAATTTAAAATTAATAAAGATTTAAATGTTCTTTAAACTCCTTAAATAATATTTTTAGCTATAATTACAATTAACTGTGAATTCACGCAATAAACTATTATGAGCAAAAAAAATCACTGTATAGTATAACACTTTTTAATTAATGAATCTTTTTCTTTAATTCCATTACAATGTTTCACAAAAGTGGCAGTGTCAAAGAAATGAAACCTATCAAGTAGGTTTTAATTTTAATAACATGTATGTGAACAATCAAGCTAAGAAAATAATATTAAGAAAAGGTCCATTTCCTGAGTAGAGAAAATTTATTGGCCAATTTTTGCAAATTTTTATTCCATTTCAATGACATGTTTCATGCATACCAAACAATCCACTTGATGTAAGGCGCCAGCCCCATACACCGAGGATGGAGGGTTCAAACTTGGCCCCCGTCAAACTGCAACAACAAGAAATAGCCGGGCGTTGTGGTGGGCACCTGTATTCCCAGCTGCTCGAGAGGCTGAGGCAAGAGAATTGCCTAAGCCCAGGAGCTGGAGGTTGCTATGAGCTGTGTGACGCCTCGGCACTCTACCAAAGATGATAAAGTGAAACTGTCTCTACAAAAAAAAAAATAAAAAAATAAATAAAAAATGAATACACTTGATGTACAAGTGGAATATAAGACTTATATAATAGACATCTGCATACTCAATCTAAACTTGGTAACATTTACATATTCATTCAAATTATTCATTATCATACATTATTACATATGTTATACATGCTTTGTATAATTTCAATTTACCATAAATCAGATTATACTGAATATTTCACTAATTTTTGTGCAATAAATAATATGGTTTGGAAATTGTATAGCAACTATTATGTCACGATTTCTCGTGCCTAGAATCATCTTAGATAAACACAGACAATTATATTTTTCATATGAAAATAATTAGGAAAACATGATAATGTATGTAATTTTGCCTTTTAGCTTTAAATTTGCATACCATTTAAACATTATTATAATATCTTAGTATACAACAGTACAAACGAATAAGTCATAATGTTAGCATTAGTTTGGTAAGATTTCTATGGTATTTGTGCCGCTCACACAGGTGGCGTGCCATCTACCCTTACATTGTGCCCATTAGGCGAGAGCACACCAATTCCCTCTCTCCTCTTCTCTCCTTCATTCCTCCATCCCTCTCTGCCCAATTAGAATTAAATTGAATTTTTCTTTTATGTGGGCATGTATTAGATCATTTACTGGCTTCACATTGATATTGAATAATTTGGATCCTTGCTTTTCCTTTCTTATGATACTTTCCTAAAGAGAATGTTATCCAACTCTATCCAGATTAATACAAAAGATGTAAAGTGTCCATCATTTTTATGGCTGAATGGTATTCTAGGGTATAATATGGTATAATATACTACAGTTTATTAATCCATTATGGGTTGATGGGCACTTGGGTTGATTCCTCATCTTGGTAATTGTAAATTGAGCTGCAATAAACAATCTAGTTCATATGTCCTTATGAAAATTCATACTCGGTGGAATTGTAAAATTTTAAATAAAATATATCTTTATTTTTGTAATTTTATTAATTATAATGTCAATATATCTTGAATCTTCAACATTAATTTTCAATTGTAGACAAAGAAGGACATAAGAAAGATTAAAAATGTTGAGAATATTTTTGTATTCATAAATTATGAAATGATTAGCTATAATTAGAAAAGAAAAAAATTTGAACAATGTGAAGGAATCAATACTTTAATTGGTGTCTCAAACTGTATTACTGTGACGTTTTTGTATGGTTAACTTCAATAGTAGAAAAATAGAAACAGAGGGTGGTGTCTGTGGCTCAAAGGAGTAGAGCACTGGCCCCATATGTCAGAGGTGGTGGGTTCAAACCCAGCCCCAGCCAAAAACTGCAAAAAAAAAAAAAAAGAAGGAAAAGAAAAGAAAATAGAAAAAGAAAATAAATCATATGGAATTATATCCTGAGCTTGTTCACTTAATTTCTAAATAACCTTAATTGTTTATCTTTCTAAGCAAATTGTGTATGTGTGTATAAAGCTAAATATCAGAAATATTAATCTGAAATTGAATTTAACACAAAATTAAAATGAAGCTAAAATTCACACATTGAACTATGAGAAAATGTTATTAATGAATAAATTGTTAAATTCAGGAATCTCGGGTTAGATTAGAGAAGTTAAGAAAATGCTTAAGCAGAACGTACACATTAACTAGTCTATATTATGTGTTATTGTCTGCACCATCTCCAATATGAGGGACGATGATCTTTATAAGTGTCATATAATTTAATACAGGATAACACATTTTAAATTCATGAATTTACCTTATGCCATTCTACATACATGATCTTCATCATCATAATTATTATTATTGTACTTTGCAATTATTGGAGATGTATCACTGAAACACAGTTTACTTATTCATAGACTGAAGTATTATATCTAGATTACTTTATGCAGATTGTCATAGATCCGGACTCTTATCCATTGTCCTTGAATATTAGAAGAAGGGGGTTGCAAAGCCTCTAGAATTTAAGCAATGTTCATGCTGGAGAAAGTCTTTAGATTGTTGTCATAACCTCCAAAATAGCAGTAACTTCTTTAAAAATTTGCATTAATAATTAGTGATATAGGAAAAGTGAGCACACTTTCAAATTATTTCTACTAAACAGAGTAGAAGCCTTTGATTCCCACGTGAGCACTTTTCATACATTTGAAAAGACAAATGACAAACACAGTTTGCATTTCTTTATGGGTACTACAGGAGAGGAGTAATTTTCAATGTAGTTGCTAGAATTTTCAATGTAGTTGTTTGCCCAATTCGAAATCCCTGAAAGGATTTTTTTACTATCACGGACAGTAAACTAAATTAGTAATACTAGTTCCTAAAAACAAAGCAAATAGACTAATTAAAGAATTAAAAAAACTCATGGGAGATATTAAGTAATCATAACTCAAAATTATGTGCACAGTGGTAACTGACATTCATGAACAATGAAATACAAAATAGTATCCACTGCAGAGTTAATATGACTATGTCATTGAGTATTCAAAGTACAATCACATGTATTTCTTAGACTTGAGGTCTGTGAGAGAATACATTTTGATTCCACTCTCTTGTGAGGTGACAAAAACAGTTAAGAAGGTGGGGCTGTAAACAGGATGGGGAGGGCCATGCATTGAGATTCCTGTCAATCACCTTCAGAGTACCACAGGCAGCATGTAGGCTCATAATTTACTTGACTGCCCCATGTGCAAGAGCCCACTGAAAGAAAGAGGACTAATACAGTCATATGTTCCCACAGTACATGCTACTGTGTTTTCCACTAGGTCACACTCATTAAAAATAGGATAAATGTGTGAATGAAGCCAATCTAACAAATCACAGTGTTACCTATTGTTTCAGCCTTACAATAATCAATATATTTCACCAACTTTCTATATTTAAGTTATTACCAAAGAAGTTTTGAGAAATTTTAAGATGCCTCATTCACTGAAAGGCAATTTATGATTGTCAAATCAACCGTAGAAATGCTCAAAATGGAAGAAAAAGTCAAACACAAGGATATCCATTCCTCCTGGATTGGTAAATTTTAGTGTTCTGAAAGACCAAAGCCTGAGGGGTACTTTTCAGTAAAACCATCACCATAATGTCAAACCCAGTGGCCTTTTTAGGTCTCATTCTTCTAAACCTACAAGTAGTATTTGACACTTTTGCTCCACTTCCTACTTTTTGAATCACTGTTCCTTGGCTGAAGAAGTAGAACATTTGTAATGTTCTCCTACCACAGCACATAATCCTTCTCTGTCACTATTCTGGTTTCTTTTCATTTCTCCACTTAGTTCTATATTGACTTACACTTTACTCTTTTTAATCAGAAATACACACACCCTCATATCTTTTGTTTGTTTGTTTGTTTTTTATGTTTTGTGAATATTTACAGTCTTTGATTTGCTTATTCATTTTTTTTCCTTTTTTTATTAAATCATAGCTATGTACATAAATGCAATTAAGGAGTACAATGTGCTGGTTTTATATACCATTTGAAATATTTTCATCAAACTGGTTAACATAGCCTTCACCATATTTTCTTAGTTATTATGTTAAGGCATTTATAATCTACACTTAGTAAATATAACATGTACCTTTGTAAAATGCACCATAGTTGTGTTCTCACCAATTACCCTCCCTCCACCCATCCTCCCCTCTCCCCTTCCCCCTTCCTCTTTCCCCTTCTTCTTGGGCTATAGTTGGGTTATAGCTTTCATATGAAAGCTATAAATTGGTTTCATAGTAGGGCTAAATACATTGGATACTTTTTCTTCCATTCTTTAGATACTTTGCTAAGAAGAATATGTCCCAGCTCCATCCATGTAAACATGAAAGAGGTAAGGTCTCCATCTATTTTTAAGGCTGCATAATATTTCAGAGTGTACATATACCACAATTTATTGATCTATTCATGTGTATATGGGCACTTGGGCTTAGGGATCTAAAAATAGACCTGCCATTCCATCCTTCAATTCCTCTATTAGGTATATATACAGAAGACCAAAATCACTTTGCAACAAAGATATTTGCACAGAATGTTTATTGTAGCCCAATTCATAATTGCTAAGACATTTTTTCTT
>CAUYRH010075124.1:0-18290 GCA_963574655.1 Perodicticus potto
AGAGATGTTGGCGTGGATGTGGAGAAAAGGGAACACTTCTACACTGCTGGTGGGAATGCACACTAATACGTTCCTTTAGGAAGGATGTTTGGAGAATACTTAGAGATCTAAAATTCGATCCTATAATTCCTTTACTAGGTATGTACCCAGAAGAACCAAACATCACATTATAACAAAGACATCTGTACCAGAATGTTTATTGCAGCCCAATTCATAATTGCTAAGTCATGGAAGAAACTCAAGTGCCCATTGATCCACGAATGGATAAATAAATTGTGGTACATGTTTACCGTGGAATATTACGCAGCTGTAAAGAAAGATGGAGACTTTACCTCTTTCATGTTTAAATGGATGGAGCTGGAACATATTCTTCTTAGCATAGTATCTCAAGAATGGAGGAAAAAGTATCCAATGTACTCAGCCCTACTATGAAGCTAATTTATAGCTTTCATATGAAGGGTATAACCCAACTATAGCACAAGAATATGGGGAAAGGGGCAAGGGAGAGGAGGGGAGGGGTGAGGTTGAGGTGGCTGGAGGGTAATTGGTGGGGCCACACCTACGGTGCATCTTACAAGGGTACAGGCGAACCTTACTAAGTGCAGAATACAAATGTCTTCATATAATAACAGAAAATGCCAGGAATGCTATGTTAATCTGTTTGATGAAAATAGTTCAGCTTGTATATGAAAACAGCACATTATACCCCTTGATTGCACTATTGTACACAGCTATGATTTAATAATAAGGACAATAAAAAAGAAAGTTACTTCCTGGTCTTGGTCCAAAATTTCTATAGCCACCACACGAATCCCCCAAACCAAAGTTGTCTCTTTTGCAACTCTTGGAACTTTGATTTCCTTCATTTCTTATCATGACAAAAACTTTCCTAAAGGTTTCAGCCAATGATGGCATGGTATTTCCACAGTACAATTTTATCCACAGGATTATGGTCATCAAAAGCAACAAAACAAACCTGCCACAGTGGCTCACTCCTGTAATCCTAGCACTCTGGGAGGCCAAGGCAGGCAGTTGTTCAGCTCAGGAATTCAAGACTAGTCTGAGCAAGAGCAAGACCCCTTCTCTACTAAAAAAATAAAAAAACTTGTGGGACATGGATGCCTGTAGTCTCAGCTACTTGGGAGGCTGAGGCAAGAGGATTGCTCCAACCTGGGAGTTTGAGGTTACTGTGAGGTATGATGACACCAGGGCACTCTACCCAGGGTGACAGAGTGGGACTCTGTCTCAAAAACCACCACCACCACCACCACCAAGAACAACAAAAACTCCCCAAAGCAAATGCCTCTTTCCTTTCCAGACTGCCTATCAGTAGACATCTCAAATGGTATTAACTTTTTCATATCTCTCAACGTTATCTGTAAGGTGATGTTTCTCAGTCTTTACAGTTACATGAGCCCTAGATTTTAAAGATTCTTCTTTTCTATAGCCCATTTTAACTCAACAGTTCTTTCAATTGAATGAGGTCTTACAGCTGTAGCAGCATGAGCTTTAGCCACAAATGCCAAAGTTACAAAACTAAATCCTTTTGATCTTTGCTCATGGGATCCCCTATTACAATACAGTCAAGTTTTCACCATTGTTGATAGTAGTTTTTCAATTTTCTTCTGTGGTTTCAAAGCTTAAGGCATTAGTAGAGTTTATTGGATAGTTCCCTTGCTCGCTTCATCACAGACTCACTTCATCACAGTCATCTCAGCATGATTTCCCATAACTGAGCAGACAGGAAAAATCTCTGCAGATGGCAAGCATGAACTGGACTCAATCCTGCTGGCCTCAAATTATCTTCCTTCCTCAGTCTCCCCCAAATGTTAGAATTACAGGTGTGAACCACTATGCCCAACCCAAAAATGGTTTCTTATGTTTCCTAGTACTTTAAAAGATAATTACATGTTCATTTCCTTTGCCCACTTTTCTACTGAATTGATTAGGGCATTGAATTATAATAACTTTTATATGCTAAGCATATCACTGTTTTGTGTTACATTTTGTTACAATTTCCTGTTTTTATATTGATCAAAGTGTGTGTGTATTCATATGTTTTTTCCAGGTATTGCAACTTTGACATTGTTCTAAAAGTGTTAGTCAACATAGTTAGCCAAAATAAAAATGAAAGACTCTATTTTTTTAAAGGTAGAGGAAAATATATTATTCTTTGTAGATGATACAATCACATAGTTGAAAAAAAGTGAAGACAATCACTTAAAAATTACTGGAAATATTAAGTTTAGTGATATGAAGAGATACAAAATACACAAAATCAATGTTATTATTCACTAATAATAGTTAGAATTTAAAACGGCAAATAAGACCTTATTCACTAAAGCAATAACAATAACAAAATAAACTAGAGTAGACTTAAGAAACATATACATGACATATGAAACGATAGGAAACCCAACAAGACATTTAAAAGGACTTAAATAAATGATGAGGTATGTTGTTCTTGGATAGTATTATACAATAGTGGTTAATTTCCAAATATTTAGAGATTTTCCAGATATCTTTATATGTTGCTTCTAGTTTGTGTATAGTTAGAACACATAATTTATATGGCTTCAATTCTTTTAATTTTTTGAAACTGTTTTATGACCTGGAATATGGTGATTCTTTTTGTCCATGGTTGTATTACTTGTCTGAAGTCTCTGGTAATATTCCTTGTCTATTAATGAAGCCCCTCCTCCTTTTTCTAAAATTAGTGTTTGTACCTTTTCTCATATTTTTACTTTAAACCTATGTATGTATTATATTAAAAGTGGACTTCTTATGGATGGCACATAGTTGGGTCCTGTTATTTTTTATATAATCTGGAAATACTTGTCATTTAATTTTTTTTATAAATTTGTCTTTGGTTTATTAGGTATATGTTTGTTGTGTTAATTTAGTGGTATCTTTGAGTTTATAGTATACATCTTTAACTAATCACAATTTACCTTCAAATGACATACTAGTTATATGAAGTAGAAAAAACTTGCAACAATGTATTTCCATTTTGGCCCTAGATCTCCTGGTATTATTGTTATACATTTTACTCCTACATATGCTAGAAACACAACACATTCTTATTATTTTAAACAGTTAATTAGGTGTTAGGGAAATTTGAATAGAGATACAGCTTTTACTTACTCTTTCTAGTGCTTTGCATTCCTTTGTGTAGATCCCTATTTCCATGTGTTATCTTTTTTTTTCCTTCTTATTGAAGGGCGTCCTTTAATATTTTATTGTAATGCAGGCCTGCTGATAATTAATTCTTTCAGATTTTGGTTTTTTTGCCTTTGTTTTTTCAATAGGTAAAGATTTCTAGGTTGAGATATTTTCTTTCACTTCATTAAAGATGTTGCTCCTTTTGCTTTGACCTTTTTTTTTTTTGTAGAGACAAGTTTCACCCTATCACCCTCGTAGAGTGCTGTCGCATCACACAGCTCACAGCAACCTCCAACTCCTGGGCTTAGGCGATTACCTTGCCTCAGTCTCCCAAGTAGCTGGGACTACAGGTGCCCATCACATCACCCGGCTATCTTTCCATTGCAGCTTGGCCGGGCCGGGTTTGAATCCGCCACCCTTGGTATATGGGGCCAGCACCCTGCCCACTGAGCCACAGGCACCGCCCTGCCTTGAATTTTTTACAGCAAAAAAATCTGCTATCTTTATCAGCATATAATATGTCTCTTCTCCGGCTTTTTAAAACAAATTTCCATATAACTGGTTTGTTTTAAGCAGGTGTACCTTGGTGTTTTCTTCATGTTTCTTTTGCTTGGGTTTTTTTGGGCTGCTTTGATGTATTGGTTTATAATTTTCATAATAATTTTCTTTTCTTTCTTTCCCCCTTTCCTCTTTTCCTTTCCTTTTCCCTCCTGCTCCCCACCCCTCCCCCTAGACTAGTATTTAACCAAACAACTGGTGACCATATCCTAGCCAAGGTGACCGATAAAATTAGCTCTACCATTGGTGTATTTTTCATTTCAGACATTGTAGTTTTAACTTCTGAAAGTTCAATTTGATTCTCTTTTATATATTTCATAGCCCTACTTACATGTTCAATCTTTCCTGTAGCTTCTTGAACATATGGATTATAGTTATAATAAATGTTTTAGTTTCTGATCTTTTATTTCTATTATCTGTGCTATTTCTATGTTATTTCTGTTGATTTGCTTTTCTGTCATTCTGGACAATGCATTTCTGCTTCTTTGTATGCTGGCTTTTTAAAACTTGGAATTCTGAAATCCTGAATTTTTCCTTATTGGGTACTGGATAATTTTGTATTCCTCTTGGGTGCAATTAAGTTACTTGGGAACAATTTGATTCTTTCTAGGTTTGGTTTTAAACTCTCTCGGGGAGACAAGAGAATTATTTAGTACTAATTTTTCCACACAAGTGAGGCAAAACCTTTTTGAATACATTACTTGATGCCATGTAAATTATTACAATTTCTACTGCAGTGGGAACAGGCAGTATTTCTTTCTTTAAGCTCATGATATTTCCCCCTAACCCCTTCCAATATTTTTTCTCCCACTGATATTAGGGAGTTTCCTCACATGCTGATACTTGAAGAGGACACTGTACATTTCTCCACATCTTTGGAGTTCTGTCCCCTTTTTGGTATTCTGCCCTGTCTTGGCCTCCTCCAATTCCAAGTTTAATCTCCTCAGTTCAAGTAGAACTCCAAGCTGTATTTGGATTTCTCTTTTCTGTACTGTGACTTGGAAATTATCTTCCTCTGGGAAAGTTTAGGGGCTCCCCTTGTTCACTACTCATGTCTCAGAGATCACTCCCCTTCATCCTCTGATGGACAGTGTTTTCAATGTGTTGCCTCACATATTTTGTTCTTTTTAGTATTGGTTGAAGTGAAAGGCTAAATCTAGTCCCTGCTACTTCATTTTGAAGTAGATAGGAATTAACTTGAAATCAGCACTGTTTGTCAAATTTCTAGAAAAGTGTGTGTCTCTTGGCAAAGACTTTGATTTGTTTCTGAGCTTTCTATTCTGTTACATCCACTAAACAATTTTTGTATTAGTAAAAAAACAATTTAATGACAGATTCTCACTTTGTCACCTGGGATGAAGTGCAGTGTGCAGTGATCTCATCATAGCTGACTGCACCTCAAACTCCTGAGCTTATCCTCCACCCTCGGCCTCCAGTAAGTGTTAGTTTTACAGGCATCAGCCACCATGCCGGACAGTAAAATAATTTTAATTATTGTAGTTTTAAATGCCTTTAGATTTAGTTTTGCCTCATCTTTCTTTTTGTGATCAATTTAAAAAATTCCAGATCAACTTTATGAAAGAAGAAAAGTCAGTACTTTGGGCATTTTAAAAATCACATTCATTGTACGCTGTCATTTTAAAACACAAGGGTGTAAAAACACAAAGGTGAATTTACATGATGGAGAACAAGTTAACATCCAGGTAACATCTTTTCTAAAAAGTAAATTAAAATTACGAGGTCCAAATAAGTTTTAAAAAGGGGACAGTAGTTTAAGGCTCACCTTAACCACCCTTTTCATGATCTGAAATTTAGCTTGATATTACTTTATGATTTTCCACAATTTCTCCAAGAGTCTAAGCAATTGTCATTCAGTTAGGAGACCGTGGGGCTAAGGAGCTGCAGGTAAGGAGAACTAGATCGTGTTGCCTGAACCTCAGGGTCCAGGGGTGAGAAGTCTGGACGTTGTGGTCCCGCCTCTGGCGGCATTCTGGGTGATGTAGTCTCGATTCCCTGCGCCTTCTGGGTAATGTAGTCCCTTGCTCCAGGACATTCTACGTAGGGTAGTCGTGCGCCCCGGCGCAGTTTGGGTAGTGTAGTTACGCGCCCTGGGGCGGTGTGAGCGGTGTATTTCCGCGTCCAACCTTCGCTGCTTGGAGCGTGGTTAGCGTTCTTCTGCGCTTATGGTGAACGAGCGTGTCCCTTCCCCCGGGGAAGGAAGATTGGGAAAGCTGACGTGGGCGCGGAAGTGTGTGGGGAGAGGTCCAGGTGGCTGGGGCATATTACTTGATGTTTGATTTTCGGGCATGGGGTCTGTGCGTGTGCGGTCCACCTGGGAGAGAGATACCTGCGAAGGTCCTCGGATGGGAAGGAGGCGTTGTGGCTTGCTTTTCTTACGGGGCTTTGGGCATAGTATCCTGTACTGCAGGGACCGGGGCTGGCCTAGGCATACTTTCCGGGCTACTCCTCAGGCGAGTCCCCAGTCCTTTGGGAGATGTGGGATGGATTCTGCTTGGGGCACCCAGACATCCCACCACTCCCACCTCGCCATTGAGACCAGGAGATGGCTGGGCCAGTGTGCCTTTGGTATAGGTGATACATCGAAACATACCTTCGGTTGGAGCAAAGATTCCTGTTGGTGAGGGGCACTTGGCTTGAGCATTAATTGGGTTGTTTGTTGGGGTCGCGTGGCTGTATGGCGTACCGTGGTAGTGAAGGTGGAGCTTGTGCACTAGGACCAGGGTTTGTGAGGGAGGATTGTTTTGTGTCAAACATGAGGACTTGGCTTTCTTGGTGGGGGGACGGTTAGGGATTTGCCACTCGGGTCAGTGGCCTTGGGGCCTGCGGTTCTGTGGCGCCTTGATGGGATGAGGAGAACTGGACAGGGGTCTGATATCCCTGGGTGTTATCGGGCGTCCTAGTGAATCCTTTCAGGAGCATGGTGGGGGAGCAAGTAGAATGGTGCCTGGGAACTTTTTCCCCAAGCCCAGGAGCCTATTGACTGACTCCCTGAATTTCTGGGTGTGGGGGGAGATTGTGGGGCACAAGACATCCAGACTTAATGTTCTTATTTCTTTCTTTTTGGTATGAAAACAGTGCAAACATACCCCAAAGTAGCTGTGAAGTTGCATGGATTCATTACTCACGGTCACCACTTAAGAGTAACCCATCTTTTTTCTTCCAAATCGACAACCTCAAATTTGGATCTCTTTGGAATAGTCTCTTTCTCTAGGGTCTCTATAGGGTGAGTTCAAGTCCAAGTCTGCCTCTTTCTGTCACTTGGAGCAAGGTACTTAACCTCATGGAGCTGTTGTGAATTAGGAATCAAGTAAAACTTGGGTGTGGCACTTCTCTACAGAAGTATTAATATTTTAAAACAAATTCCAAATGTGGTATCATTTCATCTGTAAATACTTCAGTATGGACCTCTTATAAATAAGATTGAACAATCCTGATATTATCATACTCAACAAAATTAACACAATTTCATTTAGTATCCATGGTCTTTCCCCCTTTATCTCAAAAGATGCCTTGCTACAGCAATTTGTCTACTGCAGAGCATTCCTGAGTTTTCACTGGTGGAATTACTTCCACTGCCCACCTTAGTCACAGAACGCTTTATACATGAGGAGTCCATTGTTCACATGATGTATTCCAACTGTCTGATAGTCTCACTGGCTAAGATAGTTCTTCAGGGAGAGGCACCTTATCTGGCCCCCTAAATCACTAGCAGTGCTTGGCACACTGCTGGACTGTGTGAGTGAGTGATTATGAGAATATGAGGAATTGTTCTTTTTACCTGAGAAGGGAAGTTCATGGGGAAGTAATGGAAACTCAGGTGGGGAAAGGAGGTTGGACTATTACTGGGGAAATCTTTGGATGCCTTGATAGAAAGGATGGCTCTTACTATAGTCTGTGAGACCCAATGTAGTGTTTTGATAGCAGGGCCATGTTTTTTTCCTTCAGTCATTATCCCATCTCTTTGGTCCCTTTTACGGTGAAAGTTGTCTACACTTGATGAATCCGATTCCTCTCTGCCTATTTTATATTTAACTCCCAAATATTTGGGAGTCTTCTAGATATCTTATTGTTAATTACTTAATTCCATTCAGGCCAAAAAAGAAATTATATCACTAGTCCTTGCAAATTTATTTACAGCCCAATGTCTTTGAATGTACCATGGGCCCTTGAAAAGTATGTATATTCTACTGTTGTGGAGTGATATTCTACTATTAGTTTGGTCAAGTTGGTTGTTATTTTCAGATGTTTAATTTCCTTACTGCCTTTTTTTTTTTTTTTTCTAAGAGACAACACTCTGGCATGATCATAGCTCATAGTAACCTTGAACTTCTGGGCTCAAGCCATCCTCCTGCTTCAACCTCCTGAATAGCTAGGATAATAAGCACATGCCACCACATCTGGCTAATTTTAAAATTTTTTGTAGAGATAGAGTATCAACATGTTGCCCAGGCTGATCTTAAATTCCTGGCCTCAAATGATCCTATGCCTCAGCCTTCCAAAGCACTGTGATTATAGATGTGAGATGTATAGATGTCTTGGCTTTATTAATATTTTTGTCTAGTTATTTTAACAATTGCTGTGACAGGGTATTAAATTCCCCAACTAGGGTTTTGGAATTATCTATTTCTCCATTGAATTATGCAGTTTTTGCTTTATGTACAGTAGAACCTCTATAAGTTGATCACCTAAGGGACTGTAACAAAATAGTCAGCATATGGAGGTGGTCAACATAAGGAATGAGGCCTACTGGTGCTGATAACATACATGTGGTATATGTCTGATGTCAACTTAAGGAGGTGGTCAGTGCAGGGAGGTGGTTAATTATGGAGGTTCTACTGTATTTTGAAGAACTGTTGTTATAAGGTATATACACATTTACGTTGTTATATCTTCCTGATGAATTGACTGCATTGTTATTATGAAACATCCCTTTGTATCTCTGTACTACTTTGTCTTGAAATATACTTTATCTGATATTAATACGGTCATTCAGTGTTGTTAGGTTTATTCTTTGCATGTGGTATCTTTTTTCATTCATTTTCTTTCAACTGACGTATGTCTTTATATTTAAAGTATGTTTCTTGTAGACAATATATGATTAGGTCACGCTTTCTTAAAATCCATTCTGACAATCTATGCCTTTTAATTTGAATGTTTATTCATGTAATTGTTGATATAATTAGATTTGGGTGTCTTCTTTTACTGTTTGTTTTCTGTTTGCACCTCAGGTTTTTGCTCCTCTGTTCTATTCCTTCCTTCTTTTGGTCAATTGAAATATTTTTAGCATTCTAATTTAATTTATTTGCTATTTATCTATACCGCTTTGTGTTTTTACTTTATATTTTAAGTTGTTGCTCTAGAGATGATGATAAACATTTGTAACTTTTAAGTCTATTTAGAGTTAATCTTGTATCACTTTATATAAAATGAGGGATCTTGTTATCGTGCAAGTACTTGTACTTACTCCCTCATTCTTGCTGTAATAGTCATATATCTTGAATCTACATATGCTATCACATAATGAAATTTTCATATTTGTGCTATAAATAGCCATGTAGTTTAAAGATAAGTGGGGAAAAAGTATTTTTTTGTGTGTATGAACACATTTCCAGTGATCTTCAAGCACCACAGGAAAATCCAGGTTTCCTTTTGGTATCATTTCTCTTAGTCCTGAAGGAACTCTTGTAGTGTCAGCCTACTGGCAATAAGTTCTCTGGTTTTTCTTTTTTTCTACAAATATCTTTGCCTGCAGTCTTTTAAAAATCAGCTTTATTTATTATAGAAATCACCCTTTTTAATTGTATAATTTCATGATTTTTGAGTAATGTATCTATTGCATAGCTGATCTGCTTCCTGTCAGTAAAGTTTTAATTTTCCTAGAATACCATGTAAATGAAGTCATGTATGTATTCTTTGGTTTTGCCTTCTTGTTGCTTGATTGGTAGTTTATTATCATGCCTTTTTATTGTGTTCCACTGTATGAATCTACTACCATTTGTTTATTCATTCTCCCTTTTCTGTACATTTGTATTGTTTGGTATAGGAATCAAGCTACTGTGAACATTTTTATTTAATTCTTTTTTTTTTTTTTTAAAGAGATGGTGTTGTTCGGTTGCCCAGGCTGGAGTAGAGTGGCACTTTTGCAATTCACTCTTGGCCTCCCAAAGTTTTGGGATTATAGGCATGAGCCACCATGCCCAGCCCGAGTCTGGTTTTTTTTTTTTGCCCTTGGGCCTCATTTACTGGGCTGATGTAGAACTCTTTTGTAACCCCCTCCTTTTTTTTTTTCTCCATATCTCTTGGGTACTTTGGGAATTGCTAAATAAGTGTATGTTTAACATTATGAGAAACTGCCATATAGCTTTCAACATAGTTGTGCTCTTTCACTGTCCTACCAGCATTGCTTGAGAATTCTGTTGCTTCATAGCCTTTCCTACACTGGTATTGTCTTACCTTTTACCCATCCTGGTTGATGTGAAGTTTATTAAGCTATTTACTAAGTTTATCTGTTTTCTTATTATTTTCCAGTTTTTATTCATTTTTTGTATTGTTTTGATCTCCTAATCAAATATTGCATTAGATTGGTGAGATGAGGCATCCTTTCCGTAATCTTTTCTGAGGGAAACTGTTGAGTATTTTCCTATTAAGTATGGTATTAGCTCTAGATATTTTGTAGATGCTTATGTATTATGTTGAAGAAATTTCCTTCTGTTGTTTTTCTTTCTTCTGTTGTTGAGAGTTTTTATCACTAGTAACCATTGAAGTTTGTCATAATTTTTTTTGCAGCTATTGAAGTGATTTTTCTCCTTTTATTCTGTTAATGTGAATAATTAAAGTGATCACTTTTCAAATGTTAAACTAACATTGCATTTCTTGGCTAAAGCTCAGGTGTTCATGATGTATTACCCCTTACATTGCTAGATTTGACTTGCTAATATTTTTAAAGGGATTTTGGATATAGTATATTCTGTAATTTTCTTTTCTTGTAATATCTTTGTCAAATTTTAGTATCTGGATTAGGCTGGCCTCATAAAGTGAATTAGGGAGTATTTCCTTCTTCTTTTTTTTTGAGACAGAGTCTTACTATGTTGTCCTCAGTAGAGGACTGTGGCGTCATAGCTCACAGCAACCTCAAACTCTGGGGCTTAAGCAATTCTCTTGCCTCAGCCTCCAAAGTAGCTGGGACTACAGACACCCGCCACAGTGCCTGGCTATTTTTTTGTTGCAGTTGTCATTGTTGTTTAGCAGGCTGGGGCTGGGTTCAAACTCGCCAGCCTCAGCGTATGTGGCCAGTGCCCTAACCACTTAGCTAGGGGCACTGAGCTGTATTTTCTTCTTTCTCTACTTAAGTATTAGGCATAATTTAATCAGTGAGCCTGGACGTTTATTTTTGATTAAAGTTTAAAATTATGATTCTAATGTCATTAGCAGATGTAGAGCTATTCAGGCTATCTATTTTAGTATTGTTTAAGTTTTATTTTTAAAAGAATTTTTGTCCATTTCATCTAACTTTTAAAAATTGGGGGCCTAAAGTTTGTATTTTTAATAAGAATTTCTAATTCTAATTTTATGAACATAGGATCTGTAATGATATTTCCTTTTTTATTTCTGATATTAGTAATTTGTCTTTTTAAAAATTTTAAGTTAATCACTCTTCCTAGGAGTTTAGCCACTTTTATGGGTGGGGGAGAGCTTTGACCCTCTTTTTCTCTTTTTTTTTTCTTCGTTATTGTGATAAAAAACACAAATTGTATTTACCCTCTTACTAATTTTTTTTATTTTTTATTTATTTATTTTTTTTGAGACATTGTCTCACTTTGTTGCCCTCGGTAGAGTGCCGTGGCATTACAGCTCACAGCTACCTCCAACTCTTGGGCTTAAGTGATTTTCTTGACTCAGCCTCCAAAGTAGTTGGGACTACAGACGTCCGCCACACCACCTGGCTATTTTTTGTTGCAATTTTCATTGCTGTTTTAGTTGGCGGGGGCAGGGTTTGAGCCCACCACCCCCGGTATATGGGGCCGGCACCCTACCCACTGAGCCACAGGTGCCACCCACCCTCTTACCAGTTTTTAAGTGTGCAGGATATATTGTTAACTATGTATACCACATCTCTAGAACTTTCTTATCTTGTAAGACTGAAAGTTTTTAAGCATTGAATAGCAACTCCCTGTAGTCCCCTTCTTCTATCCTTTGGCAACCACCATTCTTTGTTCTGTTTTTATGAGTTTGGTTATGTTAGCACCTCGTATTAGCGGGATTATGAAGAATGTTTTTTTTTTTTTTTTTTTACTGGCTTCCAGGCAGTCCCTGAGTTACAAACATTTGACTTACTTACAACTTGCAGTTATGAACAGAGGTTATTGCAGTAAGTCTCTGAGTTATAAACATCCAACTGACATGGGACTTACAAATGGGAGAAGCTACATAATAGGTAAATCTTCCTGTTCCAACTTATGTACTAATTCAGTTTAAGAGGAAACTTACAGGAGCTACCTTGTTTGTAACCCAGCGACTGCTTGTATTTCACTTAGCATAATGTCCTTAAGGTTCATCCTTGTTGTAGCATGTGCCCGGATTTCCTTCCTTCTTAAGGCTGAGTAATATTCATTCGTATGGCAAGACTACTTTTTCCTTATTTGTTCATATGCTGATGGACATTTAAGTTGCTAATACATCTTTGATATTTTAAAATAATGCTGTAATGCCTTTGGGTGTGCAGATAACTCTTCAAGATTCTTGTTCATTTCCTTTGGCTTTATACCCAGAAGTAGTATTACATGATCATATGATAGAACTTTTTTTTTTTTTTTTTACAGGTTTTGGCTGGGGTTAGGTTTGAACCCACCATCTCTGGCATATGGCGCCCATGATAGAACTATTTTAAATTTTTTGAAGTATCACTGATGTTTTCCTTAGTGGCTATACCATTTTACAAGTCCACCAATAGTGTACTATAGGTTCCAATTTTTCCACATCCTTGTCAACACTTGTTATTTATTCATTTTTAATAATGGCCACACATTTGGAGGGTGAGATGATAACTCATTATGTTTTTGATTTGCATTTTCCTAATAATTAGTTATGTTGAACATGCTCTTCTTATACATACGTATAGATGTGCTTCTCTACCATTTATTTTCTTCAGAGAAATGTCTATTCAAGTCTTAATGCCCATTTTTAATTTTTTTTGCTATTGAGTTATAAGGTTTATTTGTTCTACATGTTAACCCCAGATATTTTCTGCTATTCTGTGGGCTGCCTTTTCACTCTGTTGATTGTTTTTTTTTTTTTTGCTGCAAATACATTTTTAAGTCTCATTTGTCCCTTTCTACATTTGTTGTCTGTGCTTTTGATGTCATATCTAAGGAGTCATTGGTAGGACTAATGTCAGGAAGCTTTCCTATATGTTGTCTTCTATGAGTTTTATAATTTCACATCTGGAGTTTAGCAATTTTAGTATTTTAATACTCTTTGCACATAGTTTCATTTCTATTTGATTGATTTTTCCTGTTTATTACTTCCTTTCTTCTTATTTTAGGTTTTTTGGCTCTTCTTTTTTTAGCTTCTTAAGGATGGAGCTGATTTATTTTTAACTAAAGCTTTTTTTACTGCATTCATTTAAAGCTATAAATTTTCCTTTAAGGACAGTATTAGCTGCTGTATTTAGTTTGCCAGGGCTGCCATAACAAAATATCACAGAATGAATAGCTTAAGCAGCAGCATTGTTTTCTTAATAATTCTGGATATAAGAAGTCCAAGATTGAGGTCTCAGCAATGCTGATTTCTTTTGAGAAAAAATAAAACTTGACTTATAATGAGGGTACATCCTAATAAACCCATTATAAGTTGAAAATACCATTTTAGTTGAAAATGCATTTATTATATCTAACCTGCTGAACATTGCAGCTTAGCCTTGTGTACCTTAAACATGTTCAGAGCATTTATATTAGCCTGTAGTTGGGCAAAATCATCTGGCAACACAGTAGAATATAAGTTGTTTACCCTCATGATTGCATGGTTGACCACTCGCTGCCTGGCATTGTAAGAGAGTATTATATCACATCTTGCTAGTTCTGGGAAAGATCAAAATTCGAAGTGTGGTTTCTGTTCAATAGGTGTCACTTTTATACCATTGAAAATTTCTAAGTTGAAGTGTCATAAGTTGGGACCATCTGTTCTCTCTTCAAATTTTAGTCCTTTGAAATGGGAAACTTGTTTCATATGCCTCAGAATTTTATCTACTTTGGTGAATATTCTATGTGCACCTAAAAGAGTAAGTATTCTGTACTTGCTGGGGTTAGTCTTCTGTAAATGTTTATTAGATCAATACTACCTGAGAAAGCTTTTCAAATCTTCTATATCTTTACTGATTTATGGTCAATTTTGCTTTTTTGTCAACTGAGTGTAGTAAATTTTCTTAACCATAATTATGCATTCATCCATTTTGTCATTTTTTTGATGTATTTTCTCCTAGTTTGTGGCTTATATTTTTAGTATATATCAGTATCTTTTTCCAGAGCAGAAGTTTGTCATTTTAACGAAACCCAATTTATTAATTCTTTCTTTCATCAATTGTGCTTCTGGTTTGTATCTCAAAAGTCATGGTAAAACCCATGGTCACTCAAAACGACCGATGTTGGCATGGATGTGGAGGAAAGGGAACACTTCTGCACTGCTGGTAGGAGTGCAAGCTAATACATCCCTGTTGGAAAGAAGTATGGAGAATACTCAGGGATCTAAAAGTAGACCCTGCTGTTTGATCCTGCAATTCCTCTACTAGGTGTAATATCCAAAAGACCAAAAATCATTTTATAACAAAGATATTTGCACCAGATTGTTCATTGTAGCTCAGTTCATAATAGCCAAGTCATGGAAGAAGCCCAAGTGCCCATCGACCCATGAATGGATTAATAAGTTGTAAATGTATACCGTGGAATATTATGCAGCCTTAAAGAAAAGATGGAGACTTTACCTCTTTTATGTTTACATGGATGGAGCTGCAACATATCCTACTTAGTAAAGTATCTCAAGAATGGAAGAAAAATATTTTCCAGCTCCTTCTATGTAAACATAAAAGAGATAAAGTCTCCATGTATTTTTAATGCTGCATAGTATTCCATGGTATACATATACCACAATTTATTAATCCATTCATGGGTCGATGGCACTTGGGCTTCTCCCATGACTTGGCAATTATGAATTGAGCTGCAATGAACAACCTAGCACAAATATCTTTATTGTCAAATGATTTTTGGTCCTTTGGATATACACCTAGAAGAGGAATTGCAGGGTCAAACGGCAGGTTTACATTTAGATCCCTGAGTGTTCTCAAAACTTCCTTCCAAAAGGAACGTACTAGCTTGCAATCTCAGGAATGGAAAAAAAATGCCCAATGTACTCAGTACTACTGCGAAACCAACTTATAATCACTCACACTTGCATATGAAAAATGAAACACAACTATAGGATGAAGAAGGTAAGGGGAGGGAGAGGAAAAAGGAGGGGGGTGGGTCGATAGAGGGAGGGTTAGTAGGGGGACCACACCTAAGGAGCATATTGCAAGTACAAGTTGGATCTATTAGGTGTAGAACATAAATGTCTTAACGCTGTAATTGGGTAAATGAGGTGAAGGCTATGTTGATTAGTAGGATGTAAGCACCACTTTGAATCCCATAATGGCATAAATGTATTCGTGATCTGTGTACAAATGACTTAATAAAAAAAAAAGTAAAAGAAAAAAAGACATTTTGTGTTAAAATAAAAAAAAAAGGAAGCAAAAATATCCAGTGTACTCAGTACTATTATGAAACCAATTTACAAATACTCACAGTTTCATATGAAGAATAGATCACAACTATGGCTCAAGATGAAGGAGGGAGAAGAGGGGGCTGGGAGGGGAGGGGAGAGGTCAGATTGAGGGAGGGTGAATGGTAGGATCACACCTATGGTGCATAATGCAAGGGTACATGTTGGATCTATTAGTATAGAGTATAAATGTCTTAACACAATAAGTAAACGAGATGAGGTATATATTCCGTTCCTAATTCTATGTGAAATCAGAACAGTGTACTCCATAAATGCATTAATGTATACATGATCTATGTGTTTATCATTTAATAAAAAAAAGAGAAAAATACCCAAAACAACAACAACAACAAAACCCATGGTCACCTACATTTTCTCCTATGTTATCTTCCAGGCATTTTATAGTTTTGTGTTTTACCTTTAGGTCTGTGATACATTTTGAGTTAATTTTTCTGAAAGGTATTTATTTTAATGACTATCCTTTCTTAACTGAATTTCCTTTGTTCCTTTGTCAGAGATTAGTTGACTTGATTTGTATGGATGTAATTCTAGGCTCTCTCTATTAATCTATTTGTTTTTTCCTCCAACACCAACTGACTTGATTACTGTTGCTTCATAGTAAGTCCTGAAGACTGGAAATGTTAGTCTTCTGATTTTGTGCTTTTTCAATATTGTATTTACTCTTCTATGTCTTTTGTTTTTCCATATAAATTTTAGAATCAGTTTTTTGGTATTTGCAAAGTAATTTCCAGAGATTTTTATGGAGATTTCTTTGAAACTGTAGCTCAAGTTAGGAAGAACTGACTTCTCAATAGTATTGAGTCTTCTTAGCCATGATATGGAGTATGTCTGCATATATTTAGATAATCTTTGATTTCTTTTAGCGGACTTTTGTAGTTTTCTTTATAGAGAGTTTGTGAAGATTTTTTAGATTTATACCTACTATTACTTTTTGCGAGGTGCTAATATAAAAGTTGTAGTGTTTTTAATTTCAAATTCCAACTGTTCCTTGCTGGTATATAGGAAAGCAATTGATTTTTTAATTTTAACCTTGTATCCTATGGTTGTCTCATAATCACTTTGTCCCAAGAGTTTCTTTGTTGGTTCTTTGGCATTTTCTACAGAGACAATCATGTAATTTGCAGACAAAGATGGCTTTATTTCTTTCTTCCCAATCTGTATACCTTTTATTTCCTTTTCTTATCTTCTTAGTTAGGACTTCTAGCATAATGTTAAATACGAATGGTAAAAGAAGACATCCTTGCCTTGTTTCCTTATCTTAGAGTCAAGTTTCTCACTATTAAATACTATATTACTTATAAGTTCTACATCGTCTTTTTATTTAAGTATGGTTTCAATTATTTGTAGGTATTATCTAGGCCATTTTTAACCTAGCTTAATAAAATTAATGTTGATTCTTCAGTGCCACCTGATATCCAGTCAGTGTTCAGATTTCCTTGATTGCCTGAAGTATGTCTAAACAAGGTTTACACATTACCTTTGATTAGTGTCTCTTAATTTGTTTTTTGTTCCATAAAAACTTTTGTATTTTTCTATTGTTATTCATTTGTTGAAGGCTTTGCATTTAAAAAAATTGCAAGTGTGTTAATTCACCCCTCAGTACTTTGGTATCATTTCTTAATAATGACTGCTTTCCTCTATGTCAGGGGTCCTCAAACTTTTTAAACAGGGGGCCAGTTTACTGTCCCTCAGACGGTTGGAAGGCCAGACTATAGTTTAAAAAAAAAAACTATGTACGAATTCCTGTGCACACTGCACATATCTTATTTTGAAGTAAAAAAACAAAACAGGAACAAATACATATTTAAAATGAAGAACAAGTAAAGTTAAATCAACAAACTTACTAGTATTTCAATGGGAACTATGGGCCTGCTTTTGGCTATTGAGATGGTCAATGTCCGGTTCCATATTTGTCACTGCTAGTTGTAACAAGTGATACAAGTGTGCATCAGTTAGTCTAGATCTGGTTGGAGATTTCAGATGTTTCATTCTGGAAAAAGTCTGTTCACAGACATAAGTGCTGCCAAAGATGGTTGCCATTTTGAGTGCATGATTCTTGAGATTAGGATATGTCTCAGAGGGGAGAGATGCATAGAAATTAGGACGGCTACTTGACTTGACTGTGTCTTTCAGAGAGTCACAATTCTGCAGTTCGGCCAGTTCCATTTGGTAAATTGTATCCACATTTTTGATGTCAATTGAAAATGGGTTATGCAAAAGCTGTATGTCCTGTTCATGGAGATGAAGCTCTTTAAATCTAAATTGGAACTCCTTTTGCAACTTTTCCAGTGAGTCCACACGTGATTTATTTGGGAATGCAACCAATGGATTTTCCACTAACAGATTTTGAGTTGTGGGGAGATGGCAGAAATTTTCCTCCTTCACTTGTTTGATGAGAAGGCCTAATTTTACTTCAAATGCTTTCACATGTGATTGTATATCACAGATGAACGTCCCCTTTCCTTGAAGTTGCACATTGAAACTATTGAGTAGCTCTGTTACATCTGTCAGAAAGGCAAGATGCCATTTCCACTCTGCATCATTGAGCTCTGGTACTTCTTTGTTTTTTGAAAGCAGAAAAGCTGTAATCTGTGGAAGTAAGTCATAGAAATGTTTCAAAACTCTTCCTTGACTCAGCCAATGGACTTCTGTGTGGTACGGAACATCTTCACAGGCAACAGTTAGCTCAGACAGAAATTCCTGAAATTGTCTGTGGTTTA
>CAUYRH010075125.1:0-48905 GCA_963574655.1 Perodicticus potto
AGCCTAAAATCTGGTATGGTGATACCCCCAGCTTTGTTTTTATTACTAAGAACTGCCTTAGCTATACGGGTTTTTTTCTGGTTCCATACAAAGCACAGAATCATTTTTTCCAGGTTTTGAAAGTAGGATGTTGGTATTTTAATAGGGATGGCGTTGAATTGGTAAATTGCTCTGGGAATTATAGACATTTTAATAATGTTGATTCTTCCCAGCCATGAGCATGGTATGTTCTTCCATTTGTTAAAGTCCTCTGCTATTTCCTTTCTTAGGGTTTCATAATTTTCTTTAAAGAGGTCTTTCAGTTCTTTTGTTAGGTATATTCCTAAGTATTTCATTTTCTTTGGGGCTATGGTGAAGGGAGTCGTATCCTTAATTAAGCTCTCATCTTGATGTTGTTGGCATATACAAAGGCAACTGACTTGTGTACATTAATTTTATATTCTGAGACATTACTGTATTTTTTGATGACTTCCAAGAGTCTTGTAGTTGAGTTTTTGGCATTCTCTAAGTATAAGATCAGCACAAAGGGGGGAGTTTAACCTCCTCTGTACCCATCTGGATGCCCTTTATTTTCTTGTCTTGTGTAATTGTGTTGTCTAGAACTTCCAGCACTATGTTGAATAGCAATGGTGACAGAGGACAACCTTGTCTCATTCCAGTTCTAAGAGGAAAGGCTTTTAGTTTTACTCCATTCATTAAAATATTAGCTGTGGGTTTATCATAGATAGCCTCGATCAGTTTAAGAAATGTGCCACCTATACCTATCCTCCTCAGTGTTCTAATTAGAAAAGGAGGCTGGATTTTATCGAATGCTTTTTCCCAACTAGGTTTTTGAAAGGCAGAATGATCAGAGCCCTGGGGCCTGGCCACTGCTCTGGTGGGTGTGGTCAGCCAGCAAAGCCGCTCTGCCTGCAACCCTCTCCCTCACTTACCTACCAGCAACCTGTGAATGGTACTTGTTAACTGTTAGGTGAAACCCAATTCTATTCAAAGTCTTTAAAGACTTACCAAGGGCCTACTGCCATGCAGGGCCCCATGAGGAGGGCACACAGCAATGGGGAGGTGCTACCAGGGTCCTGTCAGGAGAAGCACAGAAAGAATTAGCAGAGGAGCCAGAGGGGGAGGAAGTCAGCCAGGAGGCCCCATTAGTGATTGGACAATTCTCTTTTACATTCCTGCTACCTGTGACTCTGGAAATACACTAGGTAATTGTCCCACTGCACTGCACAGTGCATAGTGACTTCCTTCCAAAGAGGACAGCATGGAAAGGGGGCGGACGGTAGAGCAGCATTGTAACAGGAAGACCTAGCCAACCGCCCACAGTGATAAGTCGTGTTGACTGCGTACCCTTGTGATGGCGTGATCAGTGGGGAACCCCGCCTCTGTGGTCTTCATCCCCCAAACCCACAGCTCACCTCAAATCCTGAGGAAATATAAGCAGATTATGATAGAGGGCTGCCTACAGTATCCCTGACCAATTCTCCTCAAAACTGTCAAGAACATCAAGAACGAGGAAAGTCTGAGAAACTTCCAAGGCACGAGGGGTCTAAGGCGCCGTGATGACCAGATGCACGAAGGATCCTGAAGCAGAACATGGGTATCAGAGAACAACTAAGGACATATAAATCTAGTCTTCAGTTAATAATGTATTAATATTACTGACTCATTAATCATAACAAAACTGTACTATACTAGTGTAAAATGATAATAAGGAAAACAGGGCAGGGCCTACAGGAATTGTCTCCTGTCTGCTCAATATACCTGTACATCTCAAACTCATTTTAAAATGTCTATTGAAAAACTCTCGTGGCAATGCGCTTTGGGAGGGCCAGCCTTGGGGGCCAGAACATCCATCTCTCAGGGCAATTCGCTGAACTACTCACTATCTTTTTAATAAATCCCTTTTCTGCTTAAATTAACTTCAGTGGGAGTTCTGTTGTCTGCAACCAAGAACTTAGACTAATCCATGCACACACCTATTTACATACAGTGTTTAAAAAAAGAGAGCTGCAGGAAATTTGGTGTCGTTTTCCATTTTGAGCTGCAATCATTTTTAGAAGGCAGGATAATGTCTGTGAAGTACCTGGGGATAGAGTCAAGACTAATGAGATAATATCTGGAAAAATGCTTTGAGCTCCCCAGAGCTGCTGAGAGGCAAGGCACATGCATTACCATCATTAGGAAAAAAACACGCTTTGAAAACTTTAGCAGGAAGGCAGATATAAGTGGAAATCAGTTCAATTACTCATGCCTTTCAAAATAGACAAGTTCTATAAAAGTTAAAGTGATTTTTTTGGTAAATCAGATTCCTCTTTACTTCTTTTGTCAACCGTTACTGTTCTCTGATCTTTCCATTATTTTTGGTTGGGCTTCCTTTGACAAAATATTCAAGCAGCTTTAGTTTCTCTGCTTCCAGATTCTCTGGCGGAAGATTCTCAAACTTCAAAATCTATTCCCATTCTATATTCCTATACACAAGCCATATGCTTTCCTTTAATGTTATTTGAAATTTCAAAACAAATAACTTTGTGACCCTAAGATAAACCAACACAGTGGTAATAATAGAAGAAGGTAACCTTTTTAATCTTCAAAAATACATTTTAAAAATATTGTCAGCTCATATAAATGTTGAGAGAGCTTGGGGCTGCTCATGTGCTCCTCCAAAGAGGAGGGAGGGTGGTGAACATCATGACCTTTTCACAAACAACTAGGCTGCTTTGTCTTCAAAGTCCATACGAAGGGAAAATCAAATACATGTGAGTAAAAATAGGGTAAGGATAAGAATGGTTTCTTATTCTGAGGAAAGAAATTTTACCTGCAATTCTCCAAAATGGTTGTATCAGTTAAAGCTCTTTTATCATAATTTATAGCGATTAACCCAGGAACCACAAGACAACACATTCCAGAATATTTCCAACCAAGTACCCTGAAACTATCATGGAAGATAAATGGCCTATTTCCTAAGATATAATTGGACACAATTTAATTAACCATTTTTTTTTGAGACAGAGTCTCACTTTGTCAACCTTGGTACAGTGCCGTGGCGTCATAGCTCACAGCAACCTCAAACACTTGGGCTTAAGCAATTCTCCTGCCTCAGCCTCTGGATGGCTGAGACTACCTGCCCCCACCATAACACTGTGCCATTTTTAGAGACTGGGTCTCAGTCTTGGTTTGTCTCAAACTGTGAGCTCAGGCAATCACCCATCTTGGCCTCCCAGAGTGCTAGATTTATAGGCATGAGCCACCACACCTGGCCTAATTAACCATTTTTAAAGTATATAACAAGAATTACCAGTTTCAAAACTGGGCTAGAGGTATCCTCACTGTTAGGATTTATGATTTCCAACACCCATCTCCTGGGACCAAATTCAGATTTAGCAAAGATTCTTTAAGTGGCAAATAAATAGAAACTCAACTTAAACTGGCTTACATGAAAAAATGACTCATTGGCCCCCATAACAGAAGTCCAGAAGTGGGCAGATTTCCGGACATGTTAAGGCAATGATTCAATTATATGACCTAGGAGCTCTATCTGTCTACTATTCCTTTTGCAGAAATGGTCTTATCTTGAGACTTATTCCCTTTATGAACTTGTAATAGCACTTGGGTGCTGTGGCTCCTGCCCGTAATCATAATACTTTGGTAGGCCAAGACAGGAGGGTTGAGGTCAGGATTTCAAGACCAGCTTGAGCAACATAGCAAGACCCATCTCTTCAAAAATTTTAAAATTAGCTGTGTGGCGGCATGTTGTTTGTGGTCTCAGGTACTGGGGAGACTTGAGCCCAAATACTTAAGTTTTCTGTGGGCTATGATGATTCCACTACAGTCTAGCCCAAGTGATAAAGCAAGACACTGTCTCAAAAAAGAAACCACAAAAAACAAAAACTAAAGCAAACAAACAAAAACCAGTCAAAGAAGCCATCTACTTGCTCCTTCACATGCCAGAGGAGACAGAGAGTGGGTCTGTCTACAAATCCTCAGTAAGAATTCTGAGGATCCCTCGGCTGGACTGTTTCCATCATGTGATCACTCTTTGACCCATGACGTGACCAGGACTCTGTGCTGTACTGATTGGCCAGAGTCAACTGGAACCCCGGCTGGGAACTGAAGGTGGATCACCCCTTCCTCCCCAAAAAACTCGGCTTCCTGGGGCAGAGAGAGTGCACACAAAGGAAAGCCCAGTTACCCTTAGCATGGAGAAAAGGTCAGTGGATGCTCTCAGCAGGCCACCTACAAGGGCCTCTACAGCAATTTTCTGGATGTTATCTTTGGCAAGACCCTGAACTTCAAAATTTCTCTGTGGTGAGGTTTACAAGAACAGATGGAATATTAGGAGAAAGGGCATTTCTTGATAAACCTGAAATGAGATTTTCAGGTACATACAATTAGGTTACATTGTCTGCATTTGTTGGGTAAAGTCCAGGTTGTAATTGGGCTCCTCACTCGGTAGGTGCTCCATACACCCCTACATCGTGCCCGTTAGGTGAGAGCAGACCCTCGAACAACTATAGGCCTACATGAGAGAAAAACACAATGAAATGGGATTTTTTTCAGCCACGACATCTAGAAGATTGTCCTCAAATGCCACCTGTTCATGCACTAGATAAAAGTTTATTTTTTCCATGAAACTCTTTTAATAATACTGTCTTTGAAAGTTTTCAGTTACAAAAATAGACAATTTTAATAATGATTTCCAATGTCCATGACTTGATTTGGATTCTAAACCTAGAAAAACTAGCTAGACATCGTGGCCAGCACCTGCGTTCCCGACTACTTGGGAGGCTGAAGCAGGGATCACTTGAGCCCAGGAGTTTAAGGTTGCTGTGCGCTATGATGATGCCATGGCAACTTACCAAGGGTGACAGAGTAAAACGCTGTCTCAAAAAAAAAAAAGACAAGATTTACTGAAAGATATCATTTTAAGGAGTTTCAAGCTGTATAGCATTTTGCTCCTATGCCAAAAATAGGACCTGCCTTGTCCAGCAGGTAAAAATATTAATTTTACTTTGACAATTAACGAAGCTTAGTGGAGCAGTTCTTTCTTCCCTGCCTCCCTCTCCTCACTTCCTTCCTATTTTTTATTTCAGAATATTACAGGGTTACACATGTTTTAGTTATATAATTTGCTCTTGTACATTTCAAGTCAAAGTCCCAAGCGTGCCCTTCATCCAGAATGTGTGCATTGTATCCGTTATGTGCGAATCAGCCCAACCCCTCCTCCCCTCGGTGCTTTCTGATTAGCATTCAAATCTTCATAGGAGCAAAGTGATTCATGCGGGGGTGGATGCACAGCTTCTGGGAGAATTGATTACCCAAAGTTGAAGTCTTCTTATCAGTCCTGGGCAGAGTTTTGAAAAGTACTGCTGACGGTGCATGACACAGCAGGGACGGAGAATGAATGTTTTCCTTTGGTTTTTCACTCTGTATCTCCAAAGCCCAGCATGTCTGGGACCCTACGAGGGCGAAACCCCATTAACGCCCTTTTCCCTTTTGACCAACATACACTGAAGAATGTTCACACAGCTTCAAAAATATGATCAGGTTTCATGCTGATCTCCAAGGAATGGCTGAGAAAACCACAATTCTTTTCTAACCGAATCTTGAGCCATTGTGCTTCAATTATGTGCAATTTCCTTTATTGGTTGGTTCACCAGAAAATAAGTAGCAGGGACAGGAGGAGTGTTGTCAATCTTTTGTAAAACTTGAAGTTTCATCTCCTAAATCAATTCAGCTAATCATTATTTGATTGAAAAATGGGACTGGCTTAAACAATAATCTGAGAAATTTGTTTATATTGCTCTCCAAAGAAAGCTTTGGCAGCAGGCAGAATGCAGATTGTTACACGAGTTTCTCCTCCATAAAAGGAGAGTAGGGGTCACAAGATTGTCTGTTGTTGTTGTTGTTTTAATCTTGGGGATGGAAAAAGCTGAATCGTACAAACTGACAGTACTTTGTAGACTTCTGATATTATGGTCTAGTTGTGTTCAATCTCATGTGCAGCAGAAAATGCTCCTTTGCAGGAAAAACAAATGTATAAACATACAAAAATTCCTCTTAAAATATTTTGACTAAAATATTATTTAAATCAAGAATTTCTGGCATAATTATACAGCATTTTGGGAAATCCAACATACTGAAAATATTCCATCTTTTTTCATGAATCCATACATGACAATAAACATCAAAAAATTTTGATGCCATTTTCAAATTTCCTTTCCCCAAAGTATGTACAAATTAAAGGTTTTGGCATAAATAATTGGTCTCATACTTGTGGGATGATGAAGGATATGTATGGGTGGCTTGGCTCCAAGCACCCAATCTTGTGGACTGCTTAGGTCACTTTTGGTTTCCATGCACTGTGCCCTTGGCTTAACCCCACAGTATTTAATGACACTATGGCAAGACTTAAGTCATTTTTTTTTTTGACAATTGTTGGATGTCCCTCTTACAGTAAGTCAATCACTAATATATTTTTTTCTTTTTTTGAGACAGAGTCTCACTTGGTCACCTTTAGTAGAGTGCCATGGCATCTTAGCTCACAGCAACCTTAAACTCTTGGGTTCAAGTGATCTTCTTGCCTTACCCTCCCAAGTATTTGGGACTACAGATATCTGCCACAATGCTCAGCTATTTTTTAGAGAAGGAGGTCTTGCTCTGGCTGAGGCTGGTCTCAAACCTGTGAGCTCAGGCAATGCACCTGCCTCTGCCTCCCAAGTGCTGGGATTATTGTGAGCCACCGTGCCTAGCCCTCAAAAGACTTACAATCACCGATCTTTACAGAAGATTGTTTCTTTGTTTTGTTTCATTTTGATGAGGAGGAAGAGAAATTTATTAATTTGCTGGCAAATGAGGAAGTTGGCAGACTCCTGTCTCAACATCTTAAAGGACCAGTGTCCTGCTTTGATTAGGAGTACACAGCTTTTAAATGGAATGGTTCTGAGTAATCTCATCATCGCCTGGCTAAGACAATCTTATGACCCCCCACTCTCCTTATCTATTTTTATACTTTAATGCACAATATATACAATTTACCCAAGGGACTCTAACAAACTGGTCAACATACAGAGTGGTCAACATAAGGACCTAGGTCTACTGTACTGATACGTACATGTGATGTATGTCTGGTCTATGAAAATTAGGTCAACTTAAAGAGGTGGTCAGTATAGGAAGATGGTCAGCTATGGAGGTTCTACTATATATACATATTTATATTTAAATAAAAAGCTTATATACTGTGTGATTGGAAACAGCAGAACAAATTAGATTTTTAGAGGCCAGGTAGAAATAACGCACTATATTAACACATGAATTTTTTTTAATTTTTGAGACAGAGTTTCACTCTATCATCCTTGGTAGAGTGCCATGGCATCTTAGCTCACAGCAATCTTCAACTCTTGGGTTCAAGTGATTCTCTTGTCTCAGCCCCCCTTGTAGCCCACCATAGTGCCTGGCTATTTTTTAGAGATGGAATCTTGCTCTTGCTCAGGTTGGTCTTGAACTCCTGAGCTCAGGCAATCCACCTGCCCATGCCTCCTAAGTGCTGGAATTGTGGGCGAGAGCCACCACACCCAGCCTAACACATGAATTTTCTCTAAGGTTTTCTTGCTGTGTTTTCTATCTTTTCTGTTCAGGAGGCTTGTCAATATTTATTCTCTGTAGTTTGTATTATAAAATAAATGTATTTTAAATTTTTTCTAAATGTAACATTAGATTAGAATTCTTTTTTTTTTTTTAAGACAGAGTCTCACTATGTCACCCTTGGTAGAGTGCCCTGGCATCACAGTTCACAGCAACCTCAACCTCTTGGGCTTAAGCGATTCTCTTGCCTCAGCCTCCCAAGTAGCTGGGACTACAGGTGCCGGCCACAACGCCTGGCTATTTTTTTGTTGTAGTTGTCATTGTTGTTTAGCAGGCCCAGGCTGGGACCCTCCAGCCCTGGTATATGTGCCTGGCGCCCTAAGCACTGAGCTACAGGTGCTGAGTCTAGATCAGAATTCTTAATTAAGTTTCACCACATTTTGGATGACTGCTACCCATATTCTAACATATCCTCCTCAAAAAAACGACTTCCATAAGAAGGAGTGCTTAGCACCAAGTAGCCTAACAACGAATTTTGGAGAAGCAAGAGTTATTTTGGGGAAATCTCAAGGACACTGCTTTTCTCAAATGGACATAAAACTAAAATATTAAAATACTTCAGATTATGAATGAAGATCTGTACTAAAATGCTATTGAGCCCTCCAAATATACTCTTTTTATTATTATTTTGTTTTTATTTTTTGCTGTTTTTGGCAGGGGCTGGGTTTGAACCCACCACCTCTGGCATATGGGGCGGGCACCCTACTCCACTGAGCCATAGGCACCACCCAACTGAATATAATCTTTATGGGGAGTATATTAGTTACGTCTCCATCAAACAAAATGTTCTCAGTGTTGGCTCACCAACAATGATAGTAATAAATGATTATGGCTTATGGACTAGTGTAGAGAAAAACAGCCCATCTTCAAGTTTGGATATGTGGAAGCAGGAAACTCTGTAATATCACATAGGAAAATCTGTGCTTTTCTATTACATGCATTTTCTAGGTTGGTAACTCTCCAGGTGATCTGTTTCTAGCCTTTTATCATCTTAGAACTATTCTATAGCTCAGTAGGTTGTAACTGTGTTAGTTTCCTAGGGCTACCAAACACAGTGCCACAAGCCAGGTGGCTTAGAACAATGTAAAGTGACTGACTGACTCACGGTTCCAGAGGGTAGAAGTATGAAATTAGAGTGTCAGCAAAGGCCGTGCTTGTTGCTGAACACAGGTTCGGCTGCCCATCACCCAAGAACCAAACAAGAGAGGAGGGGGTTGGTAAAGGAAAGGTATTTTATTCAAGGGTCAGCAGCCTAAGAAGGTGGACACCATTGTTTACTGAGAAATAAAGGGAAGGGGTAAGGGGAATACTTAGTGAAAGCAAGCCTTATGTAGTCATTATGACTTGTTTGATGGCTACCAGCAAACAATAGGTCATCTGGTGAACCTGCAGTTGGCCTGTTCTGGACTCTAATCTTTTCTTCAAGGTTATTTTCTAATCTTGGGCCTGTCAACTGTGAAAGCAAGAGGCAGATTAGTTTTAAACTTTCAAGAGAAAACGAACTGAAAGCATAATGAAAGCCAAAAGGTTTTCCTTTAGATAGTAGAGTGATACAGTCTAAATGGCCTATGGGGTGCACTTATATGCTCACTCACTGGCCTACTGGCTCTGAAGGTTCTAGGAGAGGATCTTTTCTCACCTTTTCCCAGCTCCTGGGAGTAGCTGTCAAAGCTTGGTGTTCCTTGACTTGCAGACGCATCTTTCTAATTCCCACCCCTATCTCCACAGTGGCCTTCTCCCCTGTGTCTCTGTGTCTATGTCCAAATTTCCCTCTTCTTACAAAGATACCAGTTATATTTAGGGCCTACCCAAATCCTGTATGGTGAGTTCATCTTAACTTGATTACATCCCAAAAGACCCTACTTTCAAATAAGATCCTATTCATAGGATTTGGGTGGACATGCATTTTCAGTGGACACTATTCAACATAGTACAGTAACTGACGGCAATGCAACATAATTCTTGTTTATAGATATGCAAATTCTGTCCTGTTCAGGAGAGGTTCAACCGACTTCTTGCCTGGCCACCTTGGAAAACTAGTTTTGCCTTCATTTGCGTATTCATTTCAATATTCTTGGTCTATAAACACATCTGCTCTTCAGATTCTCTTTAAACTAGTTAGAACATCTGCCTGGTTCCGCCATTCATTAAATGAAATCTTTAACAAGTGTTCCTTTTTATGTATGCAACTCATAATTTTCCTTTTTTTTCTTTTCGTTTCTTTCTTTTATTTTTTTTTGTAATTATCTTTTTAATAGTGAAAAGAGAAAGGAAAAGATAGCACAAGGGAATTCCCCTTCCCATATCAGTCCTAAGCAATTTTCTGAGTAGGTCAAGAATGTTTTGAACCAGCTCTTCTACTGTGTATCTGCACCAACCTACCAGCTCACCTTCTTGGTTCTCTGTCCTGAACCTCAAGTGGTTGGACTCCTCACCTGGAACCAGAGCCCCTGAACCAGAGGCTTTTTTCTGGATGCAACCCTCTTTTCTCCATCTGAATGCCCACTGTGCCCAATGGCTCCAGGTATGTTGTGTTTGGGAGACAGATGATCAGCCTTCCCACCAAACCCCTCACCATTTCCTGTCTTTCTTTCTTTCTTTCTTTCTTTTTTTTTTTTGAGACAAAATCTCATTATATTGCCCTCGGTAGAGTGCCATGGCGTCACAGCTCACAACAACCTCAAACTCTTGGGCTTAAGCAATTTTCTTGTTTCAGCTTCCCAATTAATTGGGACTACAAGCACCTGCCACAATGCCTGACTATATTTTTGTTGTTGTTGTCATTGTTGTTTAGCAGCCCTGGGCTGAGTTCAAATCTGCCAGCCCCAGTGCATGTGGCCGGCACCCTAACCACTGAGCTATGGATGCCAAGCCAATCTCCTGTCTTTTAAAAATCTGAGGTTGGCTTAGTGCCTGTAGCTCAACAGCTAGGGCGTCAGCCACATACACCGGGGCTGGCAGGTTGGAACCCAGCCCAGGCCTGACAAACAACAATGACAACTGCAACTACAACAACAAAAAGTCTGAGATAGGAGGATTGCTTGAGGCCAGGAATTCAAGACTAGCCTGGGCACCACAGTAAAACTTATCTCTACAAAAAATTATTTACTTATTTTTTGAGACATAGTCTCACTTTGTTGCTCTTGGTAGAGGGCTGTGGCATCATAGTTCACAGCAACCTCAAAATCTTGGACTCAAGCCTTTCTCTTGCCTCAGACTCCAGAGTAGCTGGGACTATAGGCGCCTGCCACAACACCTGGCTATTTTTAGAGATGAGGTCTTGCTCTTGCTCAGGCTAGTCTTGAACTGTGAGCTCAGGTAATCCACCTGCCTTGGCCTCCCAAAGTGCTAGGATTACATGCATGAGCCACCTCACCCAACTCTACAAAAAATTAAAAAAAATAAAGACGCTGCTGCTGACCCAATTTGACCACTATTCAGTATGATTTCGAGTAAGGTAATTGGATTCTGCTTCTGCTTTTCCCAGTTTCTTCCTGTTTTGCCTCTAAACTAATCATTTTTTTTAAACTTCCTATGGCCAAGCAACATATATGAAAAGTTTTCAGAGAAAGCATTGTATTTTTAAATAGCTGATTTTTTGAAAATGGGCAATTTATTTGTTAAAAATATTTCTTAAGGCTGGGCATGGTGGTTCATGCCTATAATCCTAGTACTCTGGGAGGCCCAGGCGGGTGGATTGCTTGAGCTCACTAGTTCAAGACCAGCCTGAGCAAGAGTGAGACCCTGTGTATAAAAATAGGCAGGCATTGTGGTAGGCACCTGTAGTCTCAGCTACTCAGAAGGCTGAGGCAAGAGGATCTCTTGAGCCCAAGAGTTTTAGGTTGCTGTGAGCTACAACGCCATGGCACTCAGGATGATAAAGTGAGACTGTGTCTCAAAAAAAATTGCTTAAATTGGGTGTTGTACCTATACTCCTAGCTACATGGGAGGCTGAGCCTAGGAGGTTGCAGTGAGCTATGATGATGCCACTGCACTCTAGCTGGGGCAACAGAGCAAGACACTGTCTAGAAAAAAAAAAAGGAACATTGATTATGTTGGATTAAGGGCTCAGTTTACTCCAGTATGACTTAATCTTAATTAATTATAACTGCAATGTAACTTCTAAATAAAGTTGCATTCTTAGGTATAGGGATTATGACTCCCAAGTATCTTGTTGGGAGACACAATTCAGCCCCTAGCAGCGTGCAAAGATACAAATACCATCTTCTTAAGAGGAGAAAACTGGTAAGAAGACAAACTGTGTAGTACCATGCTATCTCTTGTCTAACTACAGGAGAAGGTCTGGTGGATCCCACAGGTTGGCAGGGAAAGATTACTCAACTTTTGAGGATAATCAGGCCTGAGCTGTATTCAGTAAGAAATGGCTCTGACTGAGAAGAAAACTTTGAGCCTTTTTAAGTTAGATTTTCAGTGTTTAGTGGTTGATGTCAGGTAAATGGATTTTAGATCTGAAAGGTTTCCAAGATGGAAATGCTCTCATTTGAGACCAGAGAATATCCATGGCTATGCTTAGAGTGGTTGGTTCTTCTGTCGTCAGGGTTGAGGAGTAGCTGTTCTGGCAGGAAAGATTGGGTTTGCTACAGGCTAGCAGGGAGTGAAAGACCATTTCAGAAGGGTAGGAATTTAGTGTGTCTTTTAAGTATCTAGGAGAAAGGAGTTGTAACTCCAGATTAGGCCTGTGGTTGGAGACATCATAAGGTTTGGGGAAATTTTTCACATTTGTTATACCTGTGCTTCTGTTCTGGACCATGAGGAAAGAAGGCAGTCAGATTGGGGGTGACCCAGCTGGAAAAGTGCCCAGGTATGGGTATAGTGAGGCAGATGGTGCTGGGCGGCTCAACAGGAGCCCTGGGCTCCTGGAGACTGCCTCAATGTGGGCCCTCCGATGCCTTGCCCTGGAGTGCCTGGGGCATTGGGGGTGGACATAATAATGATGATATCCCTAAGCTCTTTGTCATCTTTCTCTGCTTAGATTTTTAATCTTCCAGAATTATAACCACGTCTAATAAGTTTGGTACCCTTGTTGAGCTCCACTTTGTTTCTCCAGTTTTTTTCTCCCAGACTCTGATACAATTGGAGGGTGTTCAGAGCAGAGAAGGACCATAGCACAGCTCTCAGGACACTTGAGCTGGAGAAGCAGCTTGCTCTCCCCAAAACAGCGAGGAGGGCAGTCCCAACTCTTATGCAATGCTTATGACATGCCAGGTGCTGGTGCAAGTTTTTACATAAATTAGCTCATTTAATCCTCACTAAAAGAACTACGAGGAAGAGACTATTCTTATTTCCATCTTTGCAGACAAGAAAGCTGAAGCATAAAGAGGTTAAACAGCAGCTGAAAGACTATTCTACCAGCCAAAAGAAGGGCATGCTGTTCCCTGAGTGTGGGGTGCTGATAACGTCCCCCAAAGAAAGATGTTTGAAGAACAGTGTTTATTTCCGGCGGCCTTGCTGTGGATTAGGAGGGGGGTTAATGGGCACATTCTTCATCATTAATGATTCTTTGGGTTAAAATGTGCAATAGGTTTGCCGGACACACAGGGTAGGCATTCCTCACTGGTGATCTGTCTGCGGAGAATTTGGGATAAGCATTGACATGAATAACAGCAACAAGAATGCCAAAGCCATGAGTAACCAGAAACGAACCTGCAATCTAATTGGCCTTCTGATATCCCCTCTCCAAGGCGATCCAGAAGTGGGAGGGGTCCTTCCTCTGGCCACTGGGTGGAGGAGGTCGGCATTCCATCCTCAGTGGGAGGCTGAGGGGCCGGGCTGCAGCACTGGAGGTTCCTAGTAGTGCCTTGCAGGGGAGGGGCCACCAGCTGTGGGGATTAAAGGAATGTCTAAGGTTGTGGGAGGGAGTGTGGGCCAGGGGTTTAGCTTTCCTTCCAAAAATGTTTACCGTGTGCTAATCGGTAGTGATAGCCGACAAGAGTGCTCACTCAGTGACAGGTTCCTTGTCAAACCTTTTTCCTGCATCGTTCTTCTCATCCTTCTAACACGACCCTAAGAGGTAGGTGTCCTTATTCCTAGAAAGTAATAAATAACTGACCCAAGCTTAAAAACACTAAGGTATTTTTAAGAAACAATTTTTTATTTGTTTATTTTTTTCAGAGAGAAGGTCTCCTTCTATCACCCAGGCTGGAGTGCCATGGTGTGGTCATAACTCCCTCCAGCCTTAACTCCTGTGCTCAAGTGATCCACCTGCCTCAGCTGCCCAGGTAGGTGGGACTTCAGGTGTGAGCCACTATGCCTGGCTGTTTTTACGTTTTTTAATATTTTGTAGAGATAAGGTCTTACTCTGTTGCCCAGGCTGGTCTCCAACTCCTGACCTCATGCAATCCTTCTGCCTCAGCAAACCAAAATGCTAGGATTATAGGTGTGAGCCACTGTTTCTGGTCTTAAAAAATGTATTGAATCATTGCGTACATCCAGACAAGTCATAAGTGTTTACACTGATGCATTATGTTAAAATGAGCCTATCTGTATAACCCTCTCTCAGCGTAACAGAGAGGGCATGCCAGTGTCCCCAAAACTCCCTTGTCCTTTTCCCAGACACCATCCCTTCTTCCTCCCCAAAGGGAAACACTATCATTATTTCAACAGCAGAGATTAGTCTTGTCTTATTTCTAACCTTTCTAAAAATGGAATCACATAGCACTGTGCTCTTCTGTGTTTGCTTTTGGTCACCCTCAGGCTGGTGACAGCCGCCCACATTGCTGCATGCAGCTCTCCATTTTCACTGGTGGCAGGTGCTCCAGTGTGAATATACAATTATGCAGAACCTCCCAAGAGACTGTGATAAACGGTCAACATAAGGGACATCCATTGAGTACATGTGGTGCATGTCCAGTTTGTGAAAATCAGATCAACTTAAGGAGACGTGGTAGGGAGGTGGTCACCTGTGGAGGTTCTGTACCTATCCTGCTGGTGGTGATTGCTTTTTCTCTTTTTTGCTTGCAGTGGTGAACAAATCTGTGAATATTCCAGTTGATGTCTTTTCTCATACATTTGTACTGTACACATTTCTGCTGGGCATGTGCCTAGGGGTGGAATTACTAAGCCACAGGATTGGAGCTAAGTGGGGTTTTGAACCCAGATGTACCCACTCCAAGTTCAAGAACTGTGCCACAGGCCCTGTGTGCAGTGATGTGTGCCAGGGTTGGGGAGCAGAGCTCTGCAGTAGAGACACATGCTGTGGGCGGTGGGGGCAAGAGGGAGAGTTGAGAGCCGGGCTCTGACTTGGGCCCTGGGCAGATGATGTCAGGAGGATGGGAGGAGGAACCAGTTCTGGGTAGGCTGTGGGGAGACTGAGACTCAGCTGGAGGAGCCATGACATTCAGGGCATGGGGCAGCCAGGGATGGAGATGAGACTGCTGGGGAGGGTGGGAACAGGGAGAAGAGCTCAGTTGCAGGGCGAGGTTACCTGCTAGACCCAGTGGGATGGGAGGAGGGGAAAGTGGTGACTGTTTACAAAGCAAGACCGAGTGCTGAGAATTGCTGAGTACCTGGGGCTTGTGTGCAGATCACGCCCACCTTTTTAGTGCTGGTCTTCTTCAGCTGTGGTACTCAGATGGGGTGACGGGCATCACGAGGCAGATGAGCAGGCAGAGTTCGATAAAGGAGGAATTTAGCTCTTAGAATTATCCGAGGCAGGAAAGGGAAAGAGAGCAAGAATAAGTAGTACTGGGTGATAAAAGAGGTTGAGAGATTGCAGGACTTGGCAAGGTCTAGGGACAAGGTCAGATGAGGTGCAGATCAAATAGAGTCAGGACTAAGGCCAGGTGGAAGGCATTGATTGGCTCCCTGAAGCTCTTGTAATGCCTGCGGCCAGTGTTGAACAAAGTCAGTCTTCTCCCAGTTCACATACCCCAAAATACTGGCTTTGGAGAATTCTACCGTCTCAATTTTAAGTGTCTTTTACACTAAAGTTTTTACTTTATTTTTAATACCTGCTATGTATAGTGGCTAACATTGCTGGATGGCCATAGGGCAAGTGAATGACAGGTGCCATAATTATCACTGGAAGTCCTCATGGAGAGAAATCACTGGAGAGCTCGTGTGGGCACTCATGCTGGGTGGGGGAGGGAGCCACTGGCTGTGCTTTTGTATCGTACAGATACATTCAGATTTTCTGCTGGTGAGAGTGATTCCATTCATAGGGCAGGATTAAACCCATGCATGATGACAGGGGCCTACTGGGGCCCTCTGATTGTGCTGTGTTGCTTGAGAAGTCTGAGAATTACGTCAGGGTGAAGTGGGTGGGGTGACAGGTTGGAGGGTTGGAAGCTGCAAACGAAGCAACAGAAAAGGTGCAGCCAAGGGCAGGATGCAGCGTGAGGGCAGCAGAGTAAGGGGGTCCAGACAGAGTGCCCAAAGCATGAGCGTGGGCCTGCGGGGAAGAGAAAGGAATTCCGGTTTGAGATGTTACTTGGGTTTAGGGGGGAAACAGACAGATGTAGTTTAGACATCTTCAAAGTGTGCATCCGCTAACCCTAATGGAGTGGCAAGATTTAGTTCTATTCTTCTGATAATCCGGGGAAGGGCAATTTGGGCCCAAGAATCTGGGAATCTAGAGACACAGGAGATTGACAGAGCAGTGAAAAAGTGAAGGGAATAGTGAGTAAGAATTGGTACATCAAGTCAGAACAGGCTGGGCTGCTGCACCCACCGAGGGGTGTGTGACGCCCAGTCCTGACGCCCTTCTGCCAGGAGAGGCCGGTGGGATGGTGGAGGTGGGGGTGGGCAGAGCTCACTGCCTTTGCAACAGCAACAGTGACAACCAGGGCGACCTCTCCTGCACCACAGCACCAGCACCCTGTCCCTCACCCCCACATCACTAGGCTCTAACTCAAGTGGAAACCAACAAAGGGCTGACTTCTACATGTTCTTCCAGGACTATTGCTGACAAATTTAATGCACCAGCATGTCACCCTGGTCCACCCACCGAGCCAGCCATTTGGCTCATAAAGACCCTGGTCTGGCTCATTTCTGTCAACAATTGTTGCTTTTTTGCTTCCTTATCTGAATTCGGCACTTTATCAACCCCTATTCTTTAGGGAACATCCCCCTTCTTCACTAGATCTTTCAACCTTCCAGCGCAGGTGCTGTGCAGCCGCGGAGTTGGTAGCTGCCACGGATGCCGACTCCACAGCTCCCAAACAGGCTGCACATAGCATCTTAGTGTGACCGATCACTGCAAACAGGACCACACTGAGGCACTTTTCTGTCCCTCCCAAAGGCTGGATGGATGTCTGGAAATGTGGGAGTGATAAATCAATACTTAATAAATACTACTGGAGAAAACATTTGTGAGGGATAGAAGGGGAAGGGTGTGTGCCAACAAAGATAGTCAGGAGCCAGATCTCAAAGAGAGTTGCCCCGGTGACCTTGCAGTCTGCTGAGGGAACCCGCAGCCAGCTGCTGATGCCAGGGATGTGCAGCTGAGTCACCTGCAGAGACGGAGGGGGCTTTTGGAGGTAACCGATGATCAAATGTGCAGATTGAGAAGTTGAATGTGCCTCTGTAAGCCGCCTGACTGAATAACTCCAGAGTAAGAGAGAGTAAGAATAGAATTTGGGGATTTTTATCTTATAAACTTGGGATATTTTTGGTCCTAAAAATAAAATACCAAAATGTTCAGGTGAATTGTTTGAGAAAATCTGTACCCTTCCAGCCATGGAACCAGCGGCAGTCAGGTCCAAATAGAAAAAATGTGCCTGTGAAAAGTAAAAGCCGACTGCGGCCGTGTCTCAGGGGTGCTGATGCAGCTCCCACACCTTTGTGCCATGATTGAGTTGGGCTTGATTGCTTCTGGGTTGGGTAAGAGGAGGGATCACTCAGCCCTCCCTCCTTCACTTATTCCCCAGAAATGCTCCCAAACCCCTTCTGTGCTGGGGTGACTGTAGGGTGGGCAGCCAGAGCAAATCCAGAGGACCTTGTCTGTGTCTCCTGGAGATAGAAGGTCACTGTTCAGGCAGAGACCTGGGTTTGTGTTGACATCAAGTATGGCTGAGGACTGGAAACATCTAGGAATGTCACAGGAGAGACTTCCTCGTGGGACCCTTGATGAAGCGTGGGGAGGTGGGCAGGGCAGGAGCGGATGATAGTGATTCAAAGAGCAACAGGAGAAAACCAAAGAGTGGCTGGTGCTTTTTCCAAGAAGCATGGGCTACTTCGGTAGTTTTCAAATGTGTATTTGTAATGAGTAAATGAAAGAGTAGAAAAAGTGCAGCTTGTGAAGGGAATCTTTCTTGCAGAAGATCGAGCTGTGAAAAGACAGGAGGGGGCAGTGGCAGAAGGTGGAGCAGAGTCTGTGTTAAGGATCTAGTGGGCTGAGGATGCCCCAGGCCTGTGCCACATCAGGGAGGCTCCTAGCTGGGGCGGAGGAGGGAGGGCTCCAGGACTGGCTGCAGGGGAGGGTTCTCCTCTGTATTCCTGGAGACTGGAGTGACAAAGGTCAGGGATGCAGAAGGATGGTCCCCTCACCATGCATTGCACGCTCAACCCAGATTCTCTTTGCCTTTAGCTTTGTCCCCATGGGTACATTTTGACCTGAAACCGACCCAAGAGAGAATAAGCTGAGTGACAAGCGTAAGCCAAACTGCATGATTCACAATGGTAATTTAAACATTCTAATTTAGTCTTAGCTTTGCTGAATTTAGTCAGGGAGCACGATGGGCTGGCAACTTGGAGGCCTTGCATTAAGAAAGGCAGGCCCAGGTGGTGCCTGTGGATCAGTGGGTAGGGCGCTGGCTCCATATACTGAGGGCGGTGGGTTCAAACCCAGGCCCAGCCAAACTGCAACAAAAAAATAGCCGGGCATTATGGCGGGCGCCTGTAGTCCCAGTTACTTGGGAGGCTGAGGCAAGAGAATCACCTGAGCTTAGGAGTTGGAGGTTGCTGTGAACTGTGATGCCACGGCACTGTACGGAGGGGGATAAAGTGAGACTCTGTCTCTAAAAAAAAAAAAGAAAGGAAGGCAGGCCCCAGCTCCAAGCGTGACGGTCCCTGCCCTCCTGGTTTACACGGCGGCGCCTCCAGGGACTCCTGAATCTGCTTTGCAGCCAGCGGTTTGAGTAGGGTGGTTACACACAAGATATTAATCCACTGACCTTCAGGCCTTGTGTCTACCTACCTAAAAATATTCCTGAAGATCCAAGATCCAAAGACTTTGAAGTTTAAGTGGACAAAGTAAGGTCAGGTTTCTGGTGGTCAGCTGCTCCGTGTTGGTCTTGTGTAAGAGGCCCCCAGGTACAGCAGGGTCTGGTCTAGAAGGTGTTGTCTTTTGTGTTTAACAGACATTCATTGATCATCAACCAAGATGGTCAGGCTGCCTCTTAGATGCTGGGCATTGAAAGGAAATAACCAAGACCTGGTCCTTGCATTTGGTGAGCTCTCAGTTTACAAGGGAATGTAGTTTGCAAAAAGTGATTGTAAAACAGGGTAATAAGCATTATTGGCAGGGCAGATCTCACAGGCAGAATGGAAGTGTTTTCCCTAGGCTTGGGGTAGGGACCATTGGGTAGGTCATGGAGAAGCCTCTCACCTCATGTAGGACTCCCCAAACTTGTCTTGAAAAATCCAACCACCTTTATTTAGAGGGGGACCCAAGGTCTTTTGTCCTTAGAGTAAGCATGGCCTTTTCTGGTTATACTAACTGTTGCTAATTGTAAGGGGGCAGAATTGGCAGTTAAGTGCACACATGCATTTCCTTCTAAAAATTAACCACAAAGGTAGAAAACTTCCTCAAAAGGGAGTGAAGTTCTTAAATGGTTACATGAATTCAGATCATAACAGGAGGGATGTAGTTGCTGTCAGTTGAATTAAGTGAGGCCCAAGTAGCAACTAATCTCTTCTCCATATTCCCAAACAGATCAGAAGGACAATCTGGCCTGGCAATTCTCTAGATTGACTTAGGGATATTCTTAGCTTACTCCCACTCACTAAGTTCATTCAACTTGGGGACATTAGCAAAAGTACTCAAACAAATAATTGGATTATTAGAACTGTTTTTAAAAAATGAGTGACTAAGAGATGTTGCCATTCCTCCTACTTCTCTCGTAGGCAGGAGAGCTGGAGGAGCCTTTTGCAAAACTCAGAAGGTCATGAGCACTTTCACACTCAATCTTTCGAGAAGATGATTTCTGAGAGGAAAGTGGGATTGAGGAAACAGGCTTCATGAAGACAAGCCCTTGGGTCACCTTTTCAGCTGGCTTTCGCCCCAAACCCTCAGTTTGTTTTCTGCCCCCACCCCCAACTCCAAGGCCTGGCTGGCTTTCATTTTTTTAACTATAATACAACTAACTTTCAGTCCACCCCCTCAAGAAAGTAGGGTCCATGCCTTCCTGACCTGCTTCCCCTCTCAGTCACCTAAAGCAAGCTAGTGGGGCTTTTACTTTTTAATGAGTTGTATTTCCTCTTACCATAGGACATAGGTCCTAAATTAATATAATATATGCTTAGTTTTTTCTTCTTGATTTGCAAGTAATATGTATTTGGGCTATGAACCAGCTGCTTGTAACAGCACAATGTTTTTTGCCCTACAATTAATATTTTTTCCCTCATTTGTTCTTAATTTGCTTTTTTTTTGTAGTTTTTGGCCAGGGCCAGGTTTGAACCCGCCACCAATGGTATATGGGGCCGGTGCCCTACTCCTTTGAGCCGCAGGCACTGCCTTTAATTTGCTTTTTTGCTTTTAGGTTTCTTTTAGTTGCTAGTAATGGAAAGTGTTTTTTTTCTTGAGATGAGATCTTGCTTTATCACTCATCCTACTACTCAGGCTAGAGTGCAGTGGTAAACTCATAGCCCACTGTAGCCTTGAATTCCTAAGCTCAAGAGATCTTCCTGCCTCAGCCTCCCAAACTCCTAGGATTACAGGCATGAGCCACCAAGTCCAATTCTGGCAAGCTTTAATCAACAACAACAAAAATAACAGGCAAGGAATTTATGGATATTATCTTATGAAATCTGCTTTAGTTAGTTAGTTCTGTCGTGTTCCTCCCAAGGATTTCCACTGGAATTTGGTCATTTCTAGAATAGTATGAGACATGTAGGATCTTTAGAGCTTGAGTTTTCCCAGATTAGATCAAGGTACACCTCTCCAAGACTCTTGCTTTTATGCATTTCTTAAGTTTCCTTCTTGATATTCTAAACTTTGGGTTACCATTTTGAATATAGCAATAAACAAAATATCAGAATTTAAGAAATTCAAGCCTCTTGATGTGAGATGTTCTCTAAGGAAATACCTGGATAAGGGTACATTTGTGTACATTATAGAAAATGCTGGAAAGACCCTAAAAGTCAAGAGTAAGAGATTGGTTAAATAAAAACTGGTGTACCCACAGTAATAGATACTCAAAATCTGGAACTATTATCATTGCAACTTACCAGTGGTACAGCGGTAATCAGAAGCCAGTTTGTCTGATACCACAATCTGCTTGACACCCCAAGCTACATGGCCTTCCATATGAAAAAGTAAAAACTACTTCACATTCACTTCATGAGGGCTGGGTCTCTTGGTGAATAAGGAGACAAATTTGGAGAAGCAGCTACCACAGGGCAACTTATATCAAGGCAAATGGATACTTTAATATTAATAATAAGGAAAGTTGGGAGGTGCCTATGGCTTAGTGAGTAGGGCGACGGCCCCATATACCAAGGGTGGTGGGTTCAAACCCTGTCCCGGCCAAACTGCAACAAAAAATAGCCAGGCGTTGTGGCGGGTGCCTGTAGTCCCAGCTGCTCGGGAGGCTGAGGCAGGAGAATCACCTTAAGCCCAGGAGTTGGAGGTTGCCGTGAGCTGTGTGATGCCATGGCACTCTACCGAGGGTGATAAAGAGAGACCCTGTCTCTACAAAAAAAAAAAAAAAAAATTGAAAGTTAACACTAACTGTATGCTAAATTCCAGACAATATGCGAAGCACTTAAAACTACTCTCTCATTCAGCTCTCCACCTAGCCCTCCAGGTAGTTGCTGGTTATTTTATGAGCCTGAGGTGGACTTGGGTTTGTGCTGCCCTTAGCTTCTCCCCTCCCCCACACTTCCTCCTACAAAGGTAGGGAGGGTACTACAGGTGCCTCAGTTTTCTGCCTTTTTAAAAATAAAAGTTGGCTCAGTACCCATAGCACAGTGGTTAAGGTGCCAGCCACATACACCCTGGCTGGCAGGCTCAAACCAGCCAGGCCAGCTAAACAACGACAGCTGCAAGGAAAAAATAGCAGGGTGTTGTGGCGGGCGCCTGTAGTCTCAGTACTTGGGAGACTGAGGCAAGAGAATTGGTGAAGCCCAAGAGTTGGAGTTTGCTGTGAGCTGTGACGCCACAGCACTTTACTGAGGGTGACATAGTGAGACTCTGCCTCCAAAAAATAAAATAAAATAAAATAAAAATAAAATAAAAGTAGTGGGCTGGGTGTGATAATTTATGTCTGTCATCCTAGTACTCTGGGAGGCTAAGGCAGGTGGATCGTGTGTGCTCAGGAGTTCAGAGAACAGCCTGAGCAAGAGTGAGTTCCCATCTCTACTAAAAATAGAAAAACTAGCCATGTCAACCTAGGGTGACAGTGAGACTCTGTCTCAAAAAAAAAAAAAAAATAAGAAAATAAATTAAATAAATGTACTGCTTGTAATTTTGAAAGGCCTTGTTACAGAAATATATCTGAGCTAGTGATGAATTTTTTTTATTGGTCCAAAGACAGATTATTCAATTAAGTGAATAAATTGTGTAATTGCGCTCTCTGTTTCTATATATATATCTTTCACAATCATAAATTAAGTCACTGAAACTCATCAGATAAAATATTATTTTTCAAAGTGTTATTAGTTTGAAAGCTATACTGAATGAATTGGCAGTTTTGATAAGCTATTTTCTCCTTCCTATGTGGATTTTGTAAACATAATACAGCATATATAAATGGCAGCTTTACTAAAAATACCTTTGCCCTCATTTGGCGTTCTTTTAGTCTGTCTCCCAGAAATGTTGAGAATTGTCTTTTGGTAGAAGGGGTGTATTTTAATTTTATTTCTTGTTCCTCTTAGAGCCATTTTTTTTTTTTTTTTTTAGACAGCGTTTCACTGTGTCAACCTGGGTAGAGTGCCGTGGTACAGCAACCTCAAACTCTTGGGCTTAAGCGATCATCTTGCCTCAGCCTCCCAAGTAGCTGGGACTACAGGTGCCCACGACAACATCGGCTATTTTCTGTTGCAGTTGTTATTGTTGTTTAGCAGGCTCTGGTTGGGCTCAAACCCAACTCTTGGTACATGTGGCTGGTGCCATAATCACTGTGCTACAGGTGCCAACCCTAAAGGTGTATGTTTAAAAGACAGGGAAATGGGGCTGGGTGCTCTGCTGGTTCATGCTTGAAATTCCAGAGCTCTGGCAAGCCAGCAGAGGAAGGATCTCTTGAGGCCAGGAGTTTGAGACCAGTGCCTGGCAACATGGAAAAGACCCTATTTTTCCCTAAAAAAGGAAGACAAGAAAATGATCAGCTTGCGTCTGGAGTCTAATCACTCATGACTGCTTCTTCTTTGAAGTAGACTCTACTTCATTCTAGTTTATCTTTAAAGGAAAAAATACTGAAGTACTATTTGGACTCAAATTTCTAAAAAAGGAAAGAAGGAAATGGTGAACTCTTGGAGATACAGCCTCAATTCCTTTGCTTAGGGACAGGGGTGGGTGATGAGAACAAACTGGCTGCAAGACACAGAAGAAGAGTCTGTGTTCTTCCCCTGCAGGGGTTCTGGTCCTGTCCGCCTGGGACCTGGTCACAGGGGACCAGGAATTCTTACTTTCAAATGACACGGTGCTCGCTGGCAGGACAGTGGGATTAGCAGAACTCACCCGCACTCAGGAGGCACTAACCCTGATGTCACTCTCAGATCTTTTGGAAACAAGTGTCAACTTTGAAAGGGAAAGTCCAAGCGGGAATTTATGCAACTGTGGCCAGTTTCAAAAAAAAAAAAAAAAAAAAAGTAGAACCTAGACTCAGATCTGGGGTATTTTTTTATTCTAGAAGGAAAGCCCTGAGTACAGAAGGAAGCCAGGGCGTCCAGGTTCATTGCTACCTCAGGGCGTGCTCTGATGTGTCTTCTCCAGCAACTGGGGCGCTGGGATCCCCCCACCCTACGCACCCAACCCGTCAAGGCTGGGTCTGGACCAGGCATGGATGCCATTCTGGTTCTTGTGGGTGACACTGAAAGACCAGGTGACCACGACAGCAGGTCAGGCCCAGGGGACTGTAACATCAGGGGTCCAGGGGCTTAAGAAACCTGGAAGTTCGAAGTTCAAACCTTGTTCGAGCTCACGCCACCCACAGCGGTACTTTCTGATTCAGTTCCCCGCCGCTCCTCAGGTAGTCCTTGCCCCAAATGGCTGCGTCTGTCCGCCCAGTTTTGTTCATTTTGGGCCACGAGGGCCTCCCTCCGGCTGGACACACTGTCGAGCTCGGGGGAAAGAAGTGAGGGTAGGAGGCTGGAGGTGAGGAGACGGGTGGACTTCGCATTCTTGGACCCACAACGCATCGGGTCCGAGACGCAGCCCGGCGACAGAGGCTCCGCGCGCGCTTTCCTCCGCGCCTCCGGCACAATCCTCCCGCCGGATTTGGTTCTCGAAGCGTCTTCCTCCCCAAAGTCAGAAGCTCCCGAGGCACATTTTCACACCCTCCCTCCGCCCGCGCCGGGACAGACGCCTGTAGCCCTGCTCGCCTTTCTTTTTTTGGCAGCCAGCCACCGGGGCAGCGCCCTGCCACGACCTTCCCAAGTCTTGGCAGATGCCAGCACGTGACACTGGCCAGGGGTGGGGGTGGCAGCTGCTTACAGCTCCGGCTTGGTGTCGTCCCTTCTCACGCAGACGACCCCCCTCCCCGACCCTAGTTTCCAGAAACCTCTCCACAGCTGCTGGGTCCGACCAATCAGCAAACCACAGCCGACCCGGGGGCTACGCGACCAGGGACTCTGAGGATCCCCCTTTCCCTTCGGGTTGGGACTCCCCGCACAACAGTCCCCACTCCAGAGGCGCAGTGCCCGCTGCGCTCCCCAGGACCCTAGGGGGCGGCTCCTTCGCGCATCCCGAGGCCGCCGCGGCCGTGCGCCCCGGGGATTCCCCGGTCTTAAGCCAGAGGTGGCCGGGTGGAGTCGGCCCGCACCGCAGGATCCCCGAGAGGTGGAAAACGCGCTCTGAGCTTCCAGAGCCGCGGGAGGAGCTGCCCCCACCGCGGCCCAGCGGCTGGCGCCCTGGACGGGGGCGGGCTTCGCGGGCGTCTGCGTTTCTGCAGCTGGAAGCAGGCTCAGCCCGCGGCGTCCCCCGGGGCTCGCAGAGGGAAGGGCGGGGCCGTGCTTCTCCAGCTCTGGGACAAGACTCCAGGTGCACCGTACCCCGCGGTCCGCGGAGGCCCCGCCTCGCTCCCAACTGCAGACAGGAACAGGCCTCCCAGCGGGGAAGCCGGGAGCGGGCGAGTCCCCCCGCGCGGCGGCCCCGCCCCCTCCCCGCTGAGCCGGTCCCCGCCCGCGCGGCGCTCGGAAAGCCCCCGCGGCTCCGCCCACCCCCTCCCGGGGGCTTTGCTGCTGCCTCCAGTGACTTTCTCGCTGAGCGCGGCCGCGTGGTGCTGGTTTCCGCCGTGCTGGGGCGCGCGTGCGGTTGCTATCCTGGGACGTAGGGGGCGAGGAGCGCTGACCCCGGTGAGCGCTCCGGGTCCCGGTCTCCCGGCCAGGGCCCGGGCCCCCGGCCCGCGTCCCGGCCGCCGGCATGGTGCTGCTGGCCGGGCCCGGGCCGGAGGGCGGCGGGGCGGGCTGCCTGAGCCCCCAGCCGCCCTCCCCACCCCGGGGTGCGCAGGTAGAAGAGGAGCCCGAGTACGAGGAGTACGATGACTTCTCGAGTCTTCTAGACACTCGCAGCATCGCTTCGGACGACTCTTTCTACCCTTTCGGAGACGAGGAGGAGCGCTGCGCCGAGAGCTCGGAGAGCGTCCCGGAGGGCATCCCCGAGGCGGCGACCCTCCTGCGCGCCGCCTGCGCCAACGACGTGGGGCTGCTGCGGGCGCTGGTGCAGCGGGGGCCGAGCGTCGAGGAGGTGCAGGAGACCGATCGCAATGGCCGGGTAAGCAGGCGTCCCCGCAGAGTTTGGTACCTATCTGCACCCGCTTTGCCCGTCCTCTCCCACATACTCAGGCCACCAATATCCCGATTCTGGACTGGTCTCTCCATCACTTTGCCGCCTTTTAGAGCTGTTTGGGAGCTCGGGGTGGGAAGCCCTGGGTGGCCTGCCCGTCTCGGTTTGAGGGTGGGGAGGAGCGTAGTTTGCTCTGCCCAAGGTAGCAGCGCGGGCGAGAGACGCCTCCAGTCCGCGTCCCCTTCTGGTTTACCGCCCCCAGGGTCCTCCTGTCCCTGCGTTATTCCCGAAAGCTGGTGCTGGAACCCAGCGTTGACTCTCTTGCAGGTTTCTTCACCTTGCCATCCCTTGACCATTACCTTTTCCCAGGCCCGTGGCAGTCGGCCACTTCGCCTAGCTTGCAGGGGACAACCTCTCCTGCCCAGCGCCCCTTTTGTCCCCTCGGCCCCCTTGCGCTGCCCTTTACCCTAATATGCGTGGCTCCCATGGGCCCTGTGGATTTAGAAGCGACTGTTTTCTTCCTCGCCGGGGCTGCTTGGTCCCCAGCCCCCATTTATCCCCCAACCCCTGCTGAGCCTTGGGACCCGCGTGGCCACCAGCCAGCAGGACCTCTCTCACTTATGAGTCTGCACGGTCACTGCCCTGAGCCGGTGCCAGCCAGGGGTGAGGCGTGGCCTGGGAGGGCAGCCTGGCGGCGACCAGCAAGCCCCAGGGTAGCACCGGCGGGAGTGGAGGGAAGCGCTGATTGTGCATTAATGATGTACTCAGAGAAAGCGACAAACGTTTGGAAAAAGAAAGAAAAAGTTGCCTTGAGAAGACTGGAGAATGGTTTATGGAACACAGTCCACTAAGCGCTTTGTGGGAAAAACTGCAGAGTGACAATGGTGGCAAAGTCCCCATTTGTCTGTGCTCAGTGTAGGAATGGCTGCTTCCTCAATCTGATTTTTATATTCCCCAAGGTCCCATGGTATCTATCTCTGGCAGCCGAGCACAAATCAGGAACACCAGTGTTTTTTTTTTTTTTTGCTCTGGAGCCTGCAGTGGACAGAAAGTAGTGTCCTTTTACTTGGGGACCCTGGTGACCCTGTGCCTTTGGTTTATCTTGGGCAGGGGCAAACTGGTTTGTCCCTGAATTGGTCTGGGCTGGGCTTAGGCATATGGGCAAGCTGGCAAATGTCGCTTTCTGCTTGTACTAACTTGACAATGGATTTGAACTTGGAGGAAGGGTCTGCACTTGAACTATGGAGGGCAATGAGACCTAATGTGGAGTCCCTGTGGGCAGTATCAGGTGGAGTCCTGCAGCTCCTGTGGCTGCACCCAGTGGCAGTACAGGTGCCCGTGCCCCCAGCTCAGGTGGCAGGTGCCCTAGTTGGCAGAAGTAGAGCTGGGAGCCCCTCCTGTGGCTGTTTGTCAAACTCTTTCATTTTAACTGAGTGTCAGTCTTTGGCCCAGAGGTTTGGATCAGAAACCTCTTCTTCCTGAAGCAGTTATTGGGCCAGCTTTAAAACTCAGAAAGGCACAGGTTGGGTTGGCCCCCAGGGCTTGGGCAGCCGGTGGTCTCCTGTGGGTGGAGTCGGCTCTGGCAGGCCCTGGCATAGGAGGATAGCTACCGCCTGCCAGCATCTCACTGCCTCAGTTTGATCTTGTGTAAAATAGGAGTAACGACAGTCCCTATCTCGTGGGGGATAACGTGTTCAAACTGACATTGGAACCACCCTTCTGCAACAATTAAAACTGCACACTTCCTTTGTTTTCACTGTTTTCTCAAGAGCTCTCCCAGTGTGAGCATGAAGGCCACGGCACACACTGTTCTTATCATCTTGTCCTGTTGCTGGTCCTCCTGCCTCCCCCTGACTTCGAAGAGAGTACCTTCCAGTTTTGTTTGTTTTCTTTCTTCTGCCAGGCAAGCTTTTCTCTCCTTTATTTTTCTTATTACAGTAGAGATGGAGACTTGTTTCTCTGCTTTGAGTCAAATACTGATGGAGCCTGGCACGTGCCCTGTGAATGACAAGAACCGTGGGTTCTTCTGTCTTCAGATCAGAGGGAGCTGGCCTGTGGTCTGTGCTTTGGGAGCCTCCATTCTTCCCATTCATTTCTCTGTATTCCCAGACAGTCGAAGAATAATGTGAGGCAAAGCCCAAATGCAATGTTCCATGGCAAAGGGAGTGTATCATCCCGTAAGTGTTTACTGCAGACCCACTGTGCTCTGGTTAGGTACTTTAGGAAACTTGAAGATGAATCTAGCAGTCTCTGTCTTTGAGAGTCTTAATAGTGGAGAGAAAAACTTAGAAAAAGTAGCTGAAATAGGAAGTCAGGTATGGTGTGCCTCTCCCATGGTAGCATGACTGGCTCCCTCCCTGGTTGCAGGTTCCTGTTTTAAACGCACCTTCTCTAGGAGTCCTTTCTGTCTCCCCTGTCTAAGCCAGCAGCACCTGGAACTGGGCAAGGTCAACATTGGGGTTTAGGCATTGAGGGCTGAAATTATAAATAGGACAGTCATTTGAGAGAGCAGGAGAAGTGGGGAGTGAGAATAGCAAGTGCAAAGGCCCTGGGGCAGGAACCTTTCTCATCGTGATTTGCAAGCTTATGTTGATTAGTGACAGAGAAAAACTTAAATAAGGGCTAATTGCTTTAATGACACAATGATAGCTCACAGGTGTCACCTATAGCCGGCTTTCTAGGAGGAAAATGTCTCTAAAGGCTTTCCAGCTTTTGGGGGGTATGTTTCTGGTCAGTTAAGAAGGGATCTCCTACAGAGCTGTCAGGCATTCCATTTGGTTTGGGTAACTCAGGATCAGATGTGTTTTGTTTAAGAAAACGTGTTTTTTTCTGCCTCCTGAGAGTGAAAAAAATATCGGATATAGCTCAGCACACCATTTTCCTTCTCAAATATTTATTGCTCTCAGAGTATCTTGTGATTTAATATGCAACATGTAAATATTTGTCAAATAATTCTCCAGTGACATTCAAAGTGTGCTCTTGATGTCTTTTGGATTTATGAAAGTTTTGTTCCCTCTGATTCAGGAACAGTGAAAGCTGCCATAATTCATTTTCCTAATTCTTCTCCGCTAACTATCACCTAAGTTTCACCTTTATAGCCTTGGCAGCTCTTGAGAAAGCAGTGAAAACAGAAGAAGTGTTTGTGTAGTTTTAATTGTTTCAGAAGGGTGGTTCGAATGACAGACAGCTCTTGAACAGAATTAGGCCTAAACATGCTAAATTTTAAAAATTGTTCAGCTCCATGATGGAATTCTACTCCTGCATATTTAAATTACATGGCCTCTTGATGAAATTTTCCTAATTTCACCCATTTGTTTAGTTAGTTCAGGAAAGCCACACCACACCCAGTGTGGGGTCTCTCTTTATTCTTGTGGTGCCTATGTTTAAGTTTTATAGATATATATATAGCTGTGATTAGAACTTTATCTCGAACTAGGGAAAAAGATTTTTGTTTTTATTTGTTGTTTGAATGCCACGTAAATGTTTATAAACTCTAGAATTATCTTTCCCTAAAATAAGAATCAAGTTATTAGAATTCATACCCAGCCCTCTATCTTACTAGGGCCAGGTATTCATTGCTTGTGGTGCCACGCAAGGAGCTGATTTGTATAGAGAGTGAATTCTCTGGTCCTTACTAGTTACTACAGGAAGTAAATTCTGGCCTCCCACCTCCCCTTCTTTGTTGAGGGCCAGCCTGATGCAGGGCACAGATTTGCCTTGCTGATTGGGAATGTATGTTGCTGTTTTAGTTGCAGCTCTAACTTCTGAATCGTGGGAAAGGAGGTGAGAAGGGTGAATTGAGCAGACTGGGACCAGGAGCCCAGGATGCTGGAATAGGAGTCATCTGTAGTAGGCTTGGGAAAACCGCGGTTGGCGGTCGGCAGGTGATAGACGTCTGTCTCCTGGTCTTCTGCTGACCATGGTGGGCTGCTCAGGGCCCAGCAGCGTTGGAGAGCGTATAGGTTACCGGTGGCCACGATAATGCTGTGTAACAAACGTGAAACCTCATGGTTGTGTACAACTGAAAACACTTTGCTAAGGAAGGCCCAGCTCAGCTGAAGGAGGCTAGATCTGCTACTTCATCAGTACTCAGCCCGAGGTCAGTTGCGAATGACTAGATCTACTCCGTGTGGTCTGCTGTCCCTCAGCAGGCTGGCCTGGGCTTGTTCTCCATGGCAGGGGCCAGGGTTCCACGAGAGTACAGTCTTTTGAGGCTTAACCTTGGCAGAGATTCAGTGTCACTTTTTCTAAATCAAGTCACAAGGCGAAGCCCCCTATCAAGGGTAGGGAAATAGACTCTTCACCTCAATGGCAGGAATCACAGAGTCCCCTGTGGATAGAAAGGGGAAATATTGGGGCCATCTTTGGAATCAGTCTACCAGAATAAGGATGAAACTTTGCTAGGGAGTGTTCTCCAGAGGTGCCTCACACACAAGGCCTGCGGTGTGCTTTTAGCTGTGAGGGGTGTTGTTTATTGGAGCCTGATGTCTGAAGGAGTCAGGCAGGTTTGCAAGAGCCTTCTGGCTGAGTCAGCATGGCTGTCTTGTCATGCCTGGTTCCTTTATTAATATTATTTGTTTGGAGACAGAGTCTCATTCTGTCACCCAGGCTAGAGTGCCTTGGCATTAGCCTGGCTCACAGCAGCCTCAAATTCCTGAGCTCAAGTGATCCTCCTGCTTTAGCCTCCCGAGTAGCTGGGACTACAGGCTCCTGCCACCACACCTGGCTAGTTTTAGAGACCCAGTCTCGCTCTAGGTCAGGCTGGTCTCTAACTTGTGAGCTCACGCGATCCACCCACCTTAGCCCTCCCAGAGTGTTGGGATTATAGGCATGAGCCACCTCACCTAGCCCCATGGCTGGGTGACTTTTGAACAGCCAATTTCTTTTCCATCCTGTACTTATAAATGAAGACAAAGCAGGAGAAATATAAAAATCAAAAACAGTAATAATAGCATATTAACTCCTTTGGAATATTTTTTACTAGTTTAACATTCCTATCAATGTAATATATAAGCTAATTTTCAAAACTATTTAGAATGGCAACTTCTGGTAGGTATAGCTACAATGTAAGAAAAACTCTTAAGTATTATTTAACTGATTATCCACTACTAAAGTTCAAACTTTCCTACTAGACCTCTGGGTCTGTAATTGTTTTCTTGTTTCTATTTTATTTTTTTAGATTTGGTGGGGGAGGTCTCTTCCTTTGTTGCCCAGGTTGGTCTCAAACTTCTGGCCTCAAGTGATCCTCCTGCCTCGGCCTTTTTGAGTTGCTGGGATTATAGGCATGCACCATTACACTTGGCAAACCTAGGAATTATTTAGAATTATGTTTAATTTTTTTTGAGACAAAGTCTCACTCTTTTGCTCTTGGTAAAGTGCCATGGTGTCATAGCTCATAACAACCTCAAATTCTTGGGCTTGAGCAATCCTCTTTCCTCAGTCTTCCGAGTAGCTGGGACTACAGGCGCCCACCATCACGCCCAGCTAGCTTTTCTATTTTTAGTAGAGACGGGGTCTCACTCTTGCTCAGGCTGGTCTCCAACTCCTGAGCTCAAGCCTCCCTGAGTGCTGGGATTATAGGCATGAGCCACTGTGCCTAGCCTGTGTTTACAATTCGTTAAGCTTTATTTAGAAAAAAATTTCTTTAACCTACTTGAGAGAAGATGATCTATTGGATACCACTTTTTTGAAATTTCTTGAGACTATTTCATAGCCTCCTGGGATGGTAATTCTAAATCATAAACCTGGAACATTCTAAGATTTCTCCAAATTAAGTCCAGACAATTCGATATGTAAGACAATATGTAATTCTTTTTAATTAAAAGAAGTAGGAAGGTATAGAGAAGTCGTTATACTATGTGAACAAAAAAAAGTGTGTGTACGCATGTGTTATGAGCAGCTGTGTCAAGGACCGGTTCACGGAAGCCACGCAGGCCTGAACAGGGTGAAGGATAGAACAGCAGTTTTTTTTTTTTTTTGTAATAGAGACAGAGTCTCACTCTATCCCCCTTAGTAGAGTGCCGTGGCGTCACAGCTCACAGCAACCTCCAACTCCTGGGCTTAGATGATTCTCTTGCCTCAGCCTCCTGAGTAGCTGGGACTGCAGGTGCCTGCCACAAAGCCCGGCTATTTTGTTTTTGGTTGCAGTTTGGCCAGGGCCGGCTTTGAACCCGCCACCCTCGGTATATGGGGCTGGCGCCCTACCCACTGAGCCACAGGTGCTGCCCTAGAACGGCACTTTTAACTGTGATGGAGAATGTAGGAGGAGTATGGTAGTGGCACCTTTTTGTGGATCTTGTGAGGTCATATTTTAAGATGCGAAAAAAAGACATGGTAGCATGTCAGGAATCTTTGATGTCATTAAGAGTACGTTACATTAAAGAATTTGAAAGAGACTATTTTTAAGTGGTGTTCCTGAGTTGAAGGTGGATTTTACTTATTTCTACTAAGTCAGAGATAACAGAAATTAAGGCAGAAGTGAAGTTTCATGTCACAGGTGGCTTGGTGGCAAGGTTGGATTAGAATGGTGGGGTTTAAGAGAGCAATTTCAACAGAGGGACAGAAGAACAACATGTATTTCCAAAGATGTGTTTATGTCAGGTCTGAATAAATGCAGATCAGAAGTGAGCATCTGCTGCATTTCTGTCTGGCTTCTGTTTCTGGGAGGCTGCAGTGGCTCTTGAATTAGAGCCCACACCTCTGGCGAGGGACATTCCTGCTGGGAGAGGCACAGACAGATGTGGAGGGGAGGCCGGACGGAGTGGCCAGTCGGCTGTGTGAGAGGTGCCTAGTGGAGGGGGTTAAATACATTGAGAGTAATACTTTCTTTGAGACAAGGAAAGGGAAATGAAGCTGTTTCAAAAATAAAGGCAGGCCAGGGAATTATGTTGAGTGAAAAAAGCCAATCTCATAAGGTGATATGCCGTGTGATTCCCTTTACCAACAGTCTTGAAATGAGGCAGTTGTAGAGATGAAGAACTGATTAGAGGTTGCTGGGGTTAGGGATGGGGTGCAGGGAGCATTGCTGTACGGAGTAGTGGCGGGGGGGTCTTTCAGAACTGGAGCAGTTCTTCTCCTCGATTGTGGTAGTTCCAGAAATCTACATGCGGGTTAAAATCACGTGGACAGGTGCACATGCACACATGCGTGCCCCATGCATAGCAGGTTCAGTCAGGAACTCCAAGTTCATGGCCTTTTTTTTTTTTTGAGACATAGTTCATTATGTTGCCCTCGGTAGAGTACTGTGGTGTCACAGCTCACAGCAACCTCAAACTCTTGGGTTTAAGTGATTCTTTTGCCTCAGCCTCTCAAGTAGCTGCGACTGCAGGCTCCTGTCATGACACCCAGCTATTTCTTTTTGTGTGTGTAGTTGTCACTGCTGATTTTTAGCTGGCCCAGGCCGGGTTTGAACCCACCAGCCTCAGTGTATGTGGCCCGCGCTCTACCCACTGAGTTATGGGCACCGCCAAGTTCCTGGCCTTGTTATAGTACTGTGATTGTGTAAGATGCTGAATTTGGGGAGTGAAAGATACAATTTCCTGTGGGTCTGTAGCTATTTCAAAATAAAAAGTTTAATTAATGCAAAGGATGGCATGCATGACCTTTTATCTGTAGTCTTACCCCCGTGAATAGACTTAATTTGAAAATGCAAGCTGGGCCAGGCCTGGTTAATATGTGGGAAGGGGACCAGCTGGCAATCCTGGGCGTCAGAACCCTTGCTACCTAGAACGTGTTTATGGACCAGCAACTCTGGCATTGCCTGGGAGATTTTCCCAAATGCAGGGTCTCAGGCCCCTCTCTAGACCTACTGATTCAGAACCTGCGTTTTAAGAAGGTCTTGAGAGGATTTTTAAGTATGTTTAAATTTGAGGAGCTTTAGAACTCTTCTTAGAGTAAAAATCCAGTTTGGTCTGTAAGGGTAGGGGCTTAGGTTGGTTACATGACCCTGGACAAGTCACACGAGCCTTTGATCCTCAGTTTCTTTTAAATCCCTATCTAGAAAATGAAGTTCATAGCACCTCCTACAAATTCTAGATAGAATGAATTGGTAGCATACGGAAAGCACCTGCTTGCCCTGTCATAGACAACTCTGTAAATGGGGCTGTTATTTCTAAGGGTGAGTTAATCTTGAGATAGTTTTCCAGTGACTGCCAGCTCGGTTTTAGCCAGAGGAAAAGGTGGAAGCAAAGCAGACATTTAAGAAAATGGCATGTCCACGTGGCGAGGACGCCTGTAGCTGTTAAAAGTGGCAGTTGGTACTTTAGGGGAGAAGAGAAAGGTGCTGGTGCATCCTGGGGGCACCTTTGATTATGGGAGGGTGGACTCTGGGACGTAGCCCCAGGAAAGGGAACAGAAGCAGCCTGGGGCTTGGAGGGACTGAGTCTGCCCCTCTGGGAGTTGCACAGTAAACAGCAGCTGCGGTGGGTTCCCCGGTGGCTGCCTCTTCTGCTTCTCTTTGATGACGTCAGGCGGGGACCCACAGGCCTGACCCTCCTCACTTGCCAGTCTGTGGCAGGGCTGGTCCCTGTGTTTCTTTCTAGACCTTTTGTTTTGTAAAACTCAAGGGACAATAGTCACCTGCTAAAAATAGCAGTGACATAGCTCCTCTGTCAGTTTTGCTGGCCCTGGGAGTTAGGCTTTTTTCCTCTGGTGTGAGATAATGGGCAGGTTTCTAGGAAATGAATTCCACCTACAGGAGAGCCAGGCTAAATTGACCGCATTGGAGACCTTGAACCCAGCTGGCTGCCCTGGGAGGTCCTTTTGTGACCAGAGTTGAATCTCCTTGCTGACTTTCCTGGTTTGGACGGAGTAGGTCTTAACCTGTTCAAAGGCGGTAGGGACATAACAGGCACATTTCAGAAAGCTGGCACGGCCTGTTAGGGGTTTTGTGGAGCAGGAGAAGGAGTGACACGTCGTCACCAGTATGTTCGCTGCTCAAGGGGGGGCTGCAGCAGCCTACTCTGAGGTCACCCCTCCGGCTCTCCGCTGGTGGGTGGGGAGGCCACTTTCAGCCGCAAGTCCTGGCCCTGTAGGGGATGAACTCACTCTGATTTGCCTGGGACTTTCCAGTTTTAGCATCAAAAGTCCCGCATCCTGGGAAACCCCTCTGTTCTCAGCAGACTGGGATCTTCAGTCACCCTGCCTAGAAGAGGAAGGCCACTCTTGAGATGGGGCTTCATATAAATTGTTACCTAAGAGAAGCTGAAGGACCCACCAACCGCAGAATTTCTGGAACCCCATTTTGGGAGAACACTGTTGAGTTAAGTTATAATGTCTGGGCCCTGGGAAGGAAACATTTTCCTAAACGTAGTCCCTTAGACTGCTTCTTTTATCACAGGAGAGAGTGGTCACTCAGCTCAGGGTAAGGCCCGGGGGAGCAGGTATATCTTGGTAAGGACCTTTGGGAGGCAGGAGAGCCCTTGATCAGGGAGGGCCCGTTGTGTGGCTAGGGGAGAGGGGAGGAGAGAACTGCACTGTGTGTGGAAAGCAGATTAAATATATTTCTCTAAAACATTCAGTTACTTAAAACTTACTAGGGAAGCTATGCTGAATTTCTTGTTAATAGAAAAAAATTATTTTAATTTTTTTGAGTGTAAACAAATCTGAATCCATTGGGTTTGTTTACAGTGAGGCACGTGTGTATTGAGTTAATTAAAAGACAAACCTATCTCATTTGTAGAGGCAGTGACTTAATTTTTTTTTTTAATTTCCTGATTTTAATTCAGTGGAGGGACCTTTGAAATAAATCAGAAAGTCTGATTTTGGCATATGAATTCTAACATATACATGGAGGCTGTGTTTCCTATCAATGGCATGACAAAAATCTGCTGAGTGATTAATGGCTGTTTTTCAAATGAATAGATATTCCTGAACTTTATTAAAACACTATAGCAAATACTGAAGGGCAAATATTCAAAACTGTATAGTTTGAGTATCTTTCCACTTGCAGAAGAGGTGTGTAGTTTTTAAAATATTTGAATAGAACTACATGGGTATGACTCTGAAGAAGTTGCTTTCACTCAACCTCCCCCCGCCCCCCAGGGTTTCTACTCTGCCTGGAAAATGGATGGGTTCACATAAAAAAGATTTCCAGGTCTAGAAATATGCAGTTCTTTGTGGCTCATGCCTATAATCCTAGTGACTTAGGAGGCTACAGGAGGAAGCTCATTTGAGAACAGCCTGGGCAACAGAGCAAGACCCTGCATCAAAAAAAAAAAAAAATTCTTCTATTCTGTGATTTTAAAAGAATTTGAATGAGTAAAATTAAACGATTACAATGAAATAGTTGGCCGGACGCGGTGGCTCACGCCTGTAATCCTAGCACTCTGGGAGGCCGAGGCGGGCTGATTGCTTGAGCTCACGAGTTAGAGACCAGCCTGAGCCAGAGCAAGACCCGGTCTCTACTAAAAATACAAAAAACTGAGGCAAGAGGATCACTTGAGTCCAAGAGTTGGAGGTTGCTGTGAGCTATAATGTTGCCATGGCACTCTATCCAGGGCAACAGCTTGAGATGCTGTCTCAAAAAAAAAAATAAATAAATAAATAAAATGAAATAGTCGTAGACTGCCTAGGAACTGAAAAAAAAGTTTTTTTTTAAGGAAAGCTAATTAAAGTTCCAAGTAATGGGAAATCCCCGAAGCAAAATAAAGAGAAGTCATTTGAATGGAAAGTGAAGAAAAAGGAATCTATTTTAAAAACAGCTGCATTGATACAGAATTCACGTACCACACAGCTCGCCCATTGAATGTCTGGCAATCAGTGACAACACAGTCTCAGAACAATTTTCATTACTTCAAAAATACTGTCATATTTTCTGCCCTCCCCCCAGCAGCCTTAAGCAGCCACTAGTCAACTTTCTGTAACTATTTACATTATTTATGGGAGGATTTTTTTTTTTCATGAAGCCCCTTTCATTCTAGGATATGGGAGGAGTTTAATGAAACAAAAGCTGGAATCCTCATGTCTTGCCATTTTCCCAGTAAGAGTACAACATCCAGGCTGCCGCAGAAAAGACAGTAGGTTCTCCTTGCAAGTATCCTGCTGTACATTCCCTGTAAGATACAGTAAGAAGCTGAGCTCTAATTTTATCTCTTTCCAGTCCTATGTTGGATCTCCACCTGGAGATTGCTTCAAGAAAGATTGCACTCCAAACAATTATAAACAACAAAAAACCCCACAAATACTTCGGTTCTTTTACATAACCTAAAATAGATAATAAAATCATCATGTGAGTTCATATTATGTTCTTCTCTTTTAAAACTGTAGCATAATTGCAAGTTATCTACCAACCTCCTTCCTGCCCCAAATAAATAAGGGCTGGGAGTAGGCTGGTGGCAGAAAAATTGGATTGGAGTATGCAGGGCCTTAAGCTTGACGCATTCCACACGGAGCGACGGGCTGAACTTCTGCTGGCTCGTCTCTAGTTGGTTTGCTGGCCTGTTGCTGAGGTCCTCAGGGCGTGATCCCTGTGTAGGTCTCACCCACCGGAACTCCAGACTCCGGGGCGTGTTGGCCCTCTGCAGTCCACTGATGCCCGCCTGCTTTTGAGAGCCATGGGTGGAATTGTTGAGGACGTCTGCTCTGATGTCCCTTCCCCTCACCTGGAAAGGTTTTCTCTCCCCTTCCTGGGGCTTGCTTTTTCTAAAGAGAAGAGTGAGGTCTGTTTCCCTTGGTCTGCCCAGTTGGTTTTACCCTTGGTTGGCTGTCCCGGAGAGAGATCTTGGACAGTGGTTGGTAAACATCTGTGGAGCCGCTGCTGGGCTGTCCTGCCCCTGAGTGGCTTTGGTCCTGGTCGCCCCTGGACCCAGAGCTATTGATAACCTGCTCTCCCCACTGTCCTTCTCTGCTGGTTTTTTTCCCCTTTCACAAACGTATTTGGATCCCTCATATTGTTAACAAAACAAAGCAAAAAACCCAGACTCCCAAGACCAAAGGGCTGGTGGGCAGCCAAGTGAGGACCCCGTCCTACTTGCACTGGCCCTGCCCTCGCTGGCCATAGCTTCCACCCTCTCAGGTGGCTTCTCCTGGCTTGCCTTGGCTTCACTGGCAGGCGTGGTGACAGCATCCATGCCAGTGGCCCCGCCCCACCCCTTGGGTCTCTTGAGTTCTGATTTTTTTCCTAACCCACCGATGAAACTGTCCTTGGCCTTGGCAGGGCATTTGGGGCATTATTATCAGAATTGGAATACAACAATCCTTCTTTGGGGGGATGTGGGAGAGGTTAGGGCTCAGGCCCCCTGCCCCTCAGCCAGCTGCCCCCAGGTGTGAGCCCCCCAGTGGCCTGACCTCTGGGCTCGCCAGTCCCGTGAGCTCTGGGAAATGCTCTGTGGCCAGGATGCTGCCCACCACCGCATCCTCTTTGGACCAGGGCACCTCTTTTTGCTTCCCATATGCCATCTGCTTAGTGTCCACCCCTGGGCCACCTGGCTTCCCTTTGTTCCCAGAGGCTCTTCCTAGGCTGGTCTCTTTGTTCCCGTGAGCTGGCTTCCCTTGTCAGCCTGGCCACCCTGCCGTAGTTTAGGCAAACATTGATCTGGGTGCATTTTGTAGCTGGGCCTAACACCTGCCATTAGTTGACTTTAAGTCAAGGAGATCATCGCATCATGCCTGTGGCCTCATCCGGTCGCTTAAAGGCTTTGTAAGCAGAGCCAGAGACTTCCTAGGTAAGAAGGAATTCCACCCCAGCCCACAGCACTGGCTCCTACCTGTGTCTGACTCCTGGCTCAGTCCTGGTTTGTAGGTTTCGACCCATCAGCCCCACTGTCCCATGAGCCAGTTCCTTAAATGAATTTCCTTATATCCACAGCTCCTGTTGGCCCCTCCTCTCTAGAGAGCCCTGGCTGCCACCTTTCTTTCGGAGCACTGTCTGTGGGCAGAGCCTCCTGGGCTTGCTCTTGGCCAGCTCCGGGCCCTGGACAGCCTTCCGGAGTCACACTAACATTGAGCAGGTCTCAGGATCCCTCCCACCAGCTTCTCCCATTTATGTGCCTCTGTTGCCCAGGGCCAGCTTCCTGGGCATGCAGCCCTCAGGCTTGTTTGAAAGGACCATATTTGCTGGAATGTTCTGCTGTTACTATTCAGAAATCCTAATGACATAGGGGCCCCAATTTTCATTTTACTGCAGGGCTGCAAATACGGGGGGTGGGGAGGGCGGGTCCCACTGTCCTCAAAGCCTGAGGTCAGCCAGCCCTCTGGTCACTTGCCAGACACAGGGAAGTATACCATGATTGCCCCCATGTCTCACTGGGATCTCACTTAAAAATGCTGTGCCCTTCATAATTGCTAAATCATGGAAAAAGCCCAAGTGCCCATCAACCCACGGATGGATTAATAAATTGTGGTATATGTCCAGCATGGAATACTATGCAGCCTTAAAGAAAGATGGAGACTTTACCTCTTTCATGTTTACATGGATGGAGCTGGAAAATATTCTTCTTAGCATAGTATCCCAAGAATGGAAGAAAATGTATCCAGTGTACTCAGCCCTACTATGAAACTAATTTATAGTTTTCATGTGAAAGCTATAACCCAATTACAGCACAACAACTGGGGAAAGGGGCAAGAGAGGGGAGGGGAGGGGTGAGGATGGGCGGAGGGAGAGTATTTGATGGGCCCACACTTAACGGTGCATCTCAGAAAGGTACAGGTGAAACTTATTAAATGTAGACTATAAATGTCTCCACACAATAACGAATAAAATACCATGAAAGCTATGTCAACCAGTTCCATGAAAATATTTCAAATTGTATATAAACCCAGCTCATTGTACCTCATGATTGCATTTATGTGCACAACCATGATTTAATAAAATAAATAAATAAATAAAAATGCTGTGCCCTCCCCTGGAGCCTCATCCCCCTCCATTTGTTCTGTTACCACCCCTGGGTTTATCTTCACGTGTGTGGCTTCTTCGTAACCTCCTCGTCTTAGGAAATCGTGATGCTGCAACAGATGCTTCCTTTGTGTGACAGGGGTGCTGACCTGCTGTCCCCCAGCTGTGGTAGACCCTTCTCTCCATGCCACCTGTGCCCGTCCTCCCCACTCTGAGAGGCCTTCCCAGATGCTCCCGTGCCCCTGGGCTGAGTGGCTTGCCTCTGACTTTGGACTTCATTGCAGCTTCCAACTTGTTCAGGAGACTCATTTCACTTGGTTTTATGAGGATTGGTCAATGTTTTCTTTTTCTTTCCTTTTTTCCATTTATTTCTTTTTGGGACCAGAAAAAGTGCAGGTAGAGTGCAGCGGCCTCATTGTAGCTGACAGCAACCTCAAACTGCTAGGCTCCAGTGATCCTCCTGTCTTAGCCTCCTGAGTTGCTGGGACTATAGGTGTGCCCTACTGGGCCCAGCTAATTTTTCTGTTTTCGTTAGAGATGGGGTCTTGCTCTTGCATAGGTTGGTCTTGAACTACAGACCTCAAGTGGTCCTCCTGCCTCAGCCTCCCAGAGTGCTAGGATTACAAGTGTGAGCTACTGGGCCCCGCCTTCTTTTCATTTTTATAGAGACAAGGTCCCGCTCTATGGCTTAGGCTAGAGTGTAGTGGTGTGCTCATAGAGCACTGCTGCCTTGAACTCCTGGGCTTAAGGATCTTCCTGCCTCAGCCCCCTCGGTAGCGGGGACTATAGGCATGTGCTACCATGCTGGCTAGTTTTTAAGGTTTTTTTTGTAGAGACCGGGTCTCAACTGTGTCGCTGAGGCTGGTCTCAGACTCCTAGCCTCAAGCGATCCTCCTGCCTCTTCCTCCCAGGTGCTGGGGTTAGGGGTGTGAGCCACTGCACCCGGCCGGTATTTCCTGCTGAAGCTGGGTCAGCTCCGTGAGGGGGGCCCCCAGCCCGTTTGGTTCATGCTTTCTTCATTTCAGGGGGACTCGCTGTGCATGGTTGGTGGTCTGTACTTGCTTGTCAAATAAAATTGGGGTGCCGCGTCCTTCTGCCAGTTATGTTTACCCTTGATTTTGAAGATTTTTAAAATAGAGAATGGCTTTTCAATCTTGGCACTGCTCACATTTTGGGTCCCCTAACTCTTGATTGTGGGAATCTGTCCTCTGCCTTGCAGAATGTTTGGTAGCATCCTGCCCTGTTTCTGCTGCCAAACGTATCTCCAGACACTGCCAGTGTCCCGTGGAGGATATAGTCACTCACCCCTGGCTGAAAATCCCCAAAGTAGATGCTGGAGGGAGCAAAATTGTTTGAGTTGTGAACCCAGGTGTCTTCTGGGAAGCTTCTGCCGGGTTTGCCAAGCTTGCTTGGTCTCGTCCTTTTCCTCACAAACAGTTGTCAGTGTCTTTTAAAGTTAGAAAACTTACATGTTTCTGCCGGAAAGTGGTATTTACTAGCTCCTCTCAGGAGCTCTAATTCTATAGGCTAATTCTGTAGAGAAGTACCTGTCAGAGTTTCTGGGACTGTAAATGTTTCTCAGTTTCTCATTTGGAGTACTTGTTGATGTTTTTTTGTTTTATTTATTTATTTTTAAACAGAATCTTACATTGTTGCCCTCAGTAGAGTGCAGTGCAGTGCAGATCATCATAGCTCACAGCAACCTCAAACTCTTGGGCTTGGGGCAAGTGAGCTTTTAAAGATGTAATCTGAGATTAGCAGCAACAAGCATGAAACATCCGCTTCAAATTTCACAATTTGTCCTTCCTGATCATCTTGTCACATTTATCCAGTGCCCAGAACAAGTGGCATTGAGGACAGTGAAGCTACTGAGGTGCCAGCCATAGCGCCAATGCCTGATATACATTTTACTAAGAAGATTGCACATTCAGTTTTGATTTTCAAAGGGCTTTGTCTTAATATCCATTAAGCAAGCATTTTTGTGTTGCACTTCTGTCTTTAAAAACAAAGACACAAAACATGACTTGCATTAAATGCATTTCTTTTTTTTTGTTTTTGAGAGTCTCTCTCTGTTGCCCCGCCTGAGTGCTGTCACGTCAGCCTGGCTCACAGCAGCCTCGAACTCCTGGGCTCAAGTGATCCTTCAGCTTCAGTTCCTCAAGTAGCTGGGACTGCAAGTGCTCACCACAACACTTGGCTAATTTTTTTCTATTTTTAGTAGAGGCAGGGTCTTGACCTTGTTCAGGCCGGTCACGAGCTCTTGAGCCTTGGCTTCCTAGAGTGCGAGGATTACAGGTGTGAGCCACCATGTCTAGGCGTAAATATCCCTTTTGATTCTGCAGGAAGTCACCTTTTCAGTTCAGTATATTCGTTTGTTTAGTAGATGTTCGTTGAATGTCTGTACCTGTGCTATGTGTCATTCTTGGGGACATATGTCAAACAGAAATGGAGATTGCTGCTCAAAGAGATATGTGCTCTTGGGGGAGAGAAACAATAACGAGATGACTGAGTAAATCCGTGATGTGAGAGGGTGTGGTCAGCACCCAGGGGACGAGCCGGGCCAGCAGGGAAAGGCTTTGAGTGTTGGGTTGATGCTAAAATTCCCCTTCTGCGGTGAGAGAGGAACCTTTGAGTAAAGACCTGGAAGGAAGTGAAAGTCTTGCTGTTCAGAAGCCTAGGAAAGATTGTCTTGCAGGCAGATAGAGCCGGGGGAGAGCCTGGAATGTTCCAGAACAGCCAAGAGGCCCAGCGAGGCTAGCGCAGAACACAGAAGGGAGCAGCACAGATGAGGTCAGAGAGGAAGGGTTCACTTACAGACAGAAGGACGGACTAGGGTGAGGAGGGTTAGAGGGAAGAAAGAATCCCCAGCGCCACCCATGAGAGAAGGCTTTGTAACGGCTCCTCGTGGGGATGTGATGCTCTTTCAGGGGCGCTGGCTGTGCTGAGCCTGCCCCTAACTGTGCTTAAGGTGGATGGCCTTTTCCATAGTCACTTAACTGAATCAACAGGTATTTCACAGGCATGTGCAGAGCTGGAATCTGAAGACCCCGGACTTTGCTCTTGATGTACCATTTGGGCTTCTGAGCTTTGAAGGTCTGCCTTCAAGTCTGAGCGGTCATTTCCATTTAATCCAGGAGGCTGGAGGATGTGGTTGTGAGAGTCCGTGCGTCTGTGCAGTGTGAGGCACTCCGGGGCGAGGAAGCCCTGGAACTAGAAGGCACTTTCTAGGCACTTTTGGCTTCTTTTGTCAGCCTCCGAGGTACTCCCCGAAGGCCTGTGGGGCTGTGGCTGTGCTGGGCGCTCCCACGGGCTTTGACCTCCATGAGCCATGCTGGAGTCAGAGCCGGGGTCTGGAGTCTGACAGACAGGACTCACCGGCTCACCCCTCCGCTCTGTCCTCACCTGAGGCAGAGTCATCCATTGTCCTCTGCCCGTCCCAGATCTTTGCCGACTACTCCTCCATTCTGGGTCCTCTGAGGGAGACTGGAGGTCAAGAGCAGAACTAGCCCTAGGGCTCTGTCCTCAAGGGACCAGCGGGTGCCTATAAAGGCAGGCCATGGTGAAGACTGTGGGTTCATGTTCATGTGGGCCTTGGAATTTCTCTGATGTCTCTGTTCTTTCCAGTCACGGGGTATTTCTTTCTCCCCTGAAGTCATCTTTAGGTATCTGGGAGGGGCGAGGTTGGTTCCAGCACCCCCACCTGTGCCAAAATCCGTGCACGCTGAAGTGCTGCAGTCAGCCCTGTGCATACAAAAAGTCAGGCCTCCATGTACACAAATTTCACATACATCCTGTGATTTGGTTGAAAAAAAATCCACATACAAGTAGATCTTTGCAGTTCAAACCAGTATTGTCAAGGGACAAACGAAGAAAAGGCCATGTCAGTGTCGCAGCCAGCAGCTGTTTCCCTGTTGGAAATCGTGGTTTGGTCATGGTGCAGGGTGAGAATACAACGTGTGCTGGGTGCCTGTAACTCTGTGTCCAAAGCCCTCTTATAAAGTGCCTGGATAACAAGGAGACGGATGAAGTGCATTTAGACCAGCAAACAGTTCTCGGCTTCAGGCCGTTAGTGCTGAAGTTTTCTGTGTGGTACCTTAGTGCACGATTGGGGACATTGCCATTGGTCTCTTTTAGTCAGAGACAGAGACAACTGGTGTGACATCTTTCCAGCACAAATGTGGTCCCTTTCCAAAACATTTACATGTCCTAGGACATTACTCATTCGTTTCCTGGCTTTTAACTTAACAGCAGTGCAAATGTGGGCCTTTTCCAATACATTTACATGTACCAGGACATTATTCATGTTTCCTGGCTTTGAACCCAACAGCACTATGTGCTTGCTAAGTAAGAAGTTGGGAGAAGTTTTTCTTTATTGAATTTCAAAAAGCAGTGAAATTTTCATCATGGGAGAATATTTCTAATTTTAATGCCTTTAAAGATCTTTCTGACATACTTTATTTTCCTTGTGAATGACAATCCCTCCCATGATCCTTACTCTTTTAATCTGACAATATTCCACAGTAATGTTTATTAAACATTTTATTCTGCTTCCAATAGAAATATATATTTCTAGAAATCTGGGAAAGAGAGAGAGAGAGAAAAATATACAAAGCCTCCCAATGTGATAGGATTACAGGTTACCACACCCAGCCTGAGCATCTCTTTTTAGGTCAGTTACTAGAAGGTAATATTATTGGCATATTATCATTGTTCTGATTTCTTCTTCCACCAGCGGGGTATGAAATTGCTTAATTTGCTACATCCTCACTACACTGAACATTATTTTTTGAAGATACTGAAATGACTTTGTTAGTCTTTGAAACATTAAAAGTCATGTATGCTGGCTCAGCGCCTGTGGCTCAATGGGCTAAGGCGCCAGCCACGTACACCTCAGCTGGCGGGTTCGAATCCAGCTGGGGCCCGCCAAACAACAATGACGGCTGCAACCAAAAAATGGTCGGGCGTTGTGGTGGGCGCCTGTAGTCCCAGCTACTCGGGAGGCGGAGGCAGGAGACTCGCTTGAGCCCAGGAAATGGAGGTTGCTGTGAGCTGTGATGCCACGGCACTCTACCCAGGGTGACAGCTTGAGGCTCTGTCTCAAAAAAATAAAATAAAATAAAATAAAATGAAAGTCATGTATGCTTATTATAAAAATTTAAGACAACACAGAAAGATAAAAACACCAAATGAACAAAAAATTACTGCTAATTCATGTCCAGACATAATTACACATTTTGGGTATATCGTTAGAGCAGTGTTTTTTGACCTTTCTTATCTCATGGCACACTTGAACCTATTATTAGACTTCTGTGGCACACTTAAATTATGTTGATCAAAAAAAAAAAAGAGTAAAATCAAAGAATATACTTACTGTGCTTTGAACATCTTTCAAAAATAATTTAATTAATGATCTTTAAAAATTGTCATTGCACACCTAAGATCCTCTCATAGCACACCACTAAATCACTGCTTGAGAGACATTTAATATAGCATGATAAATTTAACCTCTTTTCCTTAGTAACCAATTGATGGCATCTTTCTTTCTCAGCAAATACATATTATTTTTAATGACTACAGTGTATTCCATTTTCTGGATATCTTTACATATTTAGCCTGTGACTTTACGGTGGACGTTGAGGTTAGTAAGAACACAGCAATTTGCATGTGTCTTTGTGTATTAATCTGCTTATTTTCTTAGGAAATTGTTCAATCTTGAGTTTGGACTTGTGCTATAGGCTCTGTTATTTTACAAGTAGTTCTGTCTTTCCCTGGAGCAGGATTAGATTTCCCTCCTTGTAACTTTACCCTCAGCTATGTCATTTGCTCTGGCCAGTTCAGTGAGAAGTGGCTTAAATAAATTTTGACCAGAAGTTTTAAAACTCAGCATGTGATTTGTTTGGCATGTTCTCTTTCAGGAGACTCACAGGTTTTAGCCTGAGTCCTGGGAGAGGTAACAATGTAGAAAAGTGCTATAGCAAAAAAAAAAAAAGAAAAGAAAAAGCTGTAGCCAACCTGCAGTGGACATGTAATGTGAGCAAGAAGTAGACATGTGTCATAAGCTATCAGGACTTGGGGATTGTTTGTTACTGCTGCATAACCTAACTCATCCTGACTAACATAATACATATTAACAAACTGGCTTCTAGAAAAAGTGAGCTTGTTTTTGTCGTAATTCTCATTTGTATTAATACTGCATCAGCCTTCTTTTTGTCCCGTCCCTTTTGAGGCAGTCTGTACTCAGTTTTCGTTTTCATGTTGTAGATAGATGAGGCCCCATCTCTGAGCTACTTGACCACATTATTTAGGCTCGAGCCAGATGATGGGACACCTTAGCCTCAGGGTCCCTTCAAATTAATCCAATCTTGGCATGGGATACCCCACTGGGCAACACCTTGGACTCCAATAAAGGCTCTAGTCCACAGGTCCCTCCTGTTCTCTCTTGCTCCCCACTTGCTGGTTGAGCTACATGTCCCAGATGGATTCTCCTTCCCCTTTGGTCCTGTGGGTCTGTGAGTAATAAACTTAATCATTTCATCATTCCTGTTTGAGTGTCCCTCCCTGTACTGCACTTGACAACACCAAGCTTGACTTGAATACCTTGTTTAACAAATCACAACTTAACCCTCACGAGCAAGGTAAGAGAGTACATTTCCTTCTACGCTTTTTGGCAATATCAGCTGTTTTGACTCTTTTTAGTCTTTTTAAACTCATGGTCAAAAAAATACCTCACTTTAATTTGTGTGTTTTGATGATTAGTGAGTTGGGGCATGTTTCATATAACATGTTTGTTAGCCCTTTAAAAAATTTTTGTTTTGTCTATCTACCTGCCCTTTCTGTTTCTCATTTCTTTGAATTACTTTTTCGTATCTCTTGCTAATTTTTTGATTAGTCTGTCTGTGTTTTCATGAGGTCTAAGGATTCTTTTTCTTTTTTTTTACATGTGCTAAAGATATTAATTCTTTGTCTAACATATGTTCCACATTTTTTTGGTTCTACTTGTCATTTGTTTTTTTAAATCCTGTTTGGAGTTTGTAGAATTTCTTGAATTTGTGGCTTGATATCTTTTGTCAGTTTTTGAAAATTCCATGCCATTATCTTGTCAAATATTGTTTTGACCTGTTGTCTTTTTCCTTCCCTTTCTGTGACATCAAATTCACATACACTTAACCTTTTCCATCATACTCCATGTGTATTTTATGCTTCCCCCCATTTGTCTTTTTTAATCCTTTTTATCTGTCTGGGCATGTTTGGTTAACTCATCTTTCCATTCACTAATTCTCTCTTTAGCCTAATCTGCTATTAAATTGTTCATTACATCTATAATTTTAGTTATTTTATGTCTTAAATTTTGTTTGATTTTTACTAATTCTGGTTCTTGATACAATTCTCTATTTTCTTTTACATATGAAAAGACATTATTTTAAAATATGATAATTGCAATATATGGATCTTCTGGAGATATTTCTATTATCTGTTTTTCACTTGGTCCTGTCTCTTTATATGTCTGGTAATTTCTTTTTTTTTTTTTTGCTTGAATACTAGATGGTGTATATGAAAATTGAAGTAACTCTCTGGATGGTGTTATCTCTCTCCAGAGAGCATTTAACTTGCTTCTGACAGACAGAATGGGGCAAATATTGCAGGCTAGGTTGCAGTCTTTGTACAGTCTTCTCTCTTTCTGGCCTGCCTTATTTGAAGGGGATTGCCCTCTGTACTTACTACAGAAGTATGGCATGTCTAACAGGCCTGTTGTCCTGGGCAGGCCATGAACTCCAGTATTTTTCTGTAGTCCTTGAGACTGTGATAGATTCTGTTTAACTCTTTGGAGGCTTTCTGCTTGGTTTCTCAGTATCCCAGCATTATGAGTCAGCAAATGCCATGAGGAAAAAAGTGATGAGAATGGAAGCTTAGCCCCATGCTTCTACTTTCTTTCTGGGAATATTAGTGAAGCCTGCCAGCACTGGTTGTCTTGGAAATCTGATGCTGCCAAATGGATATTTAAAAACTAAAATTTTTTTCCATTTTACTAGTTGTTGTCAGTGGAAGAATGGGTCTGGTTGAAGCTAGCTTCTCGTAGCTGAAGGTGAAAGTCCCTTCAGTGACTTTGTTTACACTGTTGTTTTGCTGAGGAGGGTTAAATTTTTAAATAATCAGATTTATCTATCTTTTTCTTTATGGTTTCCGGCTTTGCTGTCATGCTTCAAAATGCCTTTCCTAAGCCAAGTTTATAGAAACAGTCATCTAAATTTTCTTTCAGTGTTTTTATGGTTGTTTATTTAATGGTTCCTTTTGGCATAAATTATGAGGTGAAGATCCAACCTTATTTTTCCCCATCTGACTAGGGCATTTGTCCAGCACCATTAATTGAATAATCCATCTTCTGTGAAGGTTTGAAAGTATAATCTTTATTGTTAAGTACATGGTGTCTCATTAACATTTTAATTTATATTGTTTTGCTTACTAGTGAGGTTATATATATTTCACATGCGTTTATTGGCTCCTTGGTTTTTTGTTCTTTACCCATTTGGAAACTTGTACTTTAGTTGTATTGATGATGCTGATATTTATTTATTTATTTAATTTTTTTTTTTTTGTAGTGACAGTCTCACTCTATCGCTCTTGGTAGAGTGCTGTGGAGTCACAGCTCACAGCAACCTCCAGCTCTTAGGCTTAGGCGATTCTCTTGCCTCAGCCTCCCGAGTAGCTGGGACTACAGGCGCCCGCCACAACACCTGGGCTATTTTTTGATGCAGTTTGGCTGGGGCCGGGTTTGACCCCACCACCCTCGGTATATGGGGCCCGCGCCCTACTCACTGAGCCACAGGTGCCGCCCGATGATGCTGATATTTAATGTAATAATTCTGTTGATATTTAAATCATCTTGTGTATGTTATTAGTTTTTTTTTTTTTTTTTTTTGAGACAGAGCCTCAAGCTCTCACCCTGGATAGAGTGCTGTGGCATCACAGCTCACAGCACCCTCCAATTCCTAGGCTCAAGTGAGTCTCTTGCCTCTGCCTCGCAAGTAGCTGGGACTACAGGCACCTGCCACAACGTCTGGCCATTTTTTGGTTGCAGCCGTCATTGTTGTTTGGCGGGTCCGGGCTGGATTTGAACCCACCAGCTCAGGTGTACATGGCTGGTGCCTTAGCCCGTTGAGCCACAGGCGCCAAGCCTGTTATTAATTTTTTTTTTTTTTTTTTTGAGACAAAGCCTCAAGCTGTCATCCTGGATAGAGTGCTGTGGCATCACAGCTCACAGCAACCTCCAATTCCTGGGCTCAAGCTAGTCTCTTGCCTCCACCTCCCAAGTAG